>JAVIAB010000008.1:50097767-50380267 GCA_032433765.1 Megaustenia siamemsis
AAGAGAAAGAGTATCTGTGTCTATGCCCTGGGGCCGTCTACCTCTCGAAAGGTCAATAGATAGATAGATAGAACTCAGACAACCCATCAAAAGACTTATTGAAAATAACAAAGTAGCAGCAGAGGATGATTTCTCAGGAGAAATGCCAAAAGTGGCAAATGAGAACACCTAGAATCATCACTTAATTCTCCTCAATGAAATGTGGCGCAATCAATCCCCACCACAACAATAGAAACATGGCGTCATTGCGAAGCTATCTTTAGAAAAGAAGATTTTGTCAGATTGTAATATAATTGGCGACGATCTTATTAATATCTGTACCTGGTAAACTCTTTAACCTTATACTATTAAAACGGGTGAAGAAATCAGAAGGCAACACAACTTAGAGAAAAACAAGTGGCATTCAGACAACATCGGTCATGCATTCATGATAATTTCACTCTCTGAACAATCACTAAGGAATCATTAGGGTACCAATATTTGCTCATTATTAACTTTTTGGATTTTCAAATGGTCCTTCGATACTTTAAAATGTACACGGACCCACACTAGGGAAACTCCTCAAGATCTGTGGAATTCAAATAAGATATGTGAATATTATAGAAGCTTTTTTCATATGGGAGCCGCGATAGCTCAGTGGTTAGTGAACTGGACTACAAAGGACAAGAGGTAGGGTTCGATCCCAACCGACGGCTTCACCCAGCCTTTAATGGGTACCGGATTTTTTTTTTCAATTCTTTTGACCTAAAAGTAAGAACCATAATCTCATTTATCAAATGTAGGATGGCTAGTACATTATGTCATGATAGGGACATTAAGACTTGAGATTCTTGCATAGACGGCAACATGCGTTGGGTAAAGAAATGTTTCATTTTGTAAATTGATATAATGACGTTATTTCGTTGATAGCACACACCACAAGACAACTCGACGTTGCTGCTTAATACAAGTTTGTTGTGTGAGCGCAGACGCAGACAAAAACATTCTTTAATATGTTTATATCATCTAATATATGATTTAGTTATAAAAAAATGGTAACAAAAATATATGATGCGTTGTACATTGTGTAATAAATGTCCTCATGCTTTACTTTGTAATGATAGAATATAATCATTATATAAACATTTGTCTAGAATATAATCACTATGTACAAATTTGTCTAGAATGTAATCACTACACAAATTTGACTTGAGAAACAGTTTCAGTGCTTAGAACGTTCGGTTCTTCCTCAAATACCATTTATATAATTTGATATCGTTCATCCTCTTGTACGGACCTACTAACCAGAACTTTAAATTTCATTTAGACCAATCTAGTTCAGATACAATGAGTTATTCACGTTTTTCTCAATTCTTTCACCGATGTATTTTTTCGAATAGTTTCTCTCTGTAGAAAAGAAATGAATCTTGCCCCCATTCATTGGCGCATAGAGTATTTTTTGTCATCGTCAGCATTTAGTTTTGGGTTTATGGTTATTGTTGTTTAGGTAATGCCTCGAGTTGATACAAGCAGAAGAGTCATCAATGTAGCTTGACCCCAACAACCATGTCGATGCTCACATGTCGAAGACTAAGATGGCTGGGGCATGTCCAGCGAATGGAAGAAAAGCGCATCCCCAGGCAAATACTATATGGTGAACTAACACACGGGAAAAGACAAATCGGCAGACCTAAACTACGATATAGAGATATCTGTAAATCATCTCTAAATGACTTCTCCATCTGTGAATATGACTGGGAACATCTGGCAAGTGATCGCACATCATTAAGAGCATGCATAATGAATGGTATAACATAATTTGAGACTGTGCTAAGGCAAAACTTAGAAGAGAAAAGACTCATGAAAAAGGATGGAAAACCCTGTGGACGAGTGGGCCTGACATGTTCATTCTGTGACCGCGTGTGTTTTTTAAAAACATTGGTAGAATTAGCCACGAGAGAAACTGTTTGACAAAACAAAAGCTCAAAAAAATACACAATAGCCTCCACTAGACCGTTTGACAAGACAAAAAGGGCCATATATATATTTAGGTAATACCTCGAGTTGATACGAGCAGAAGAGTCATCAATGTAGCGTGTCGTAATGACTTTGTGGACATTTCCGGCATTTACTGTAGAAGGCGATGTTCGTTTAATTCCAGACTATCACTGGAAAACTGTGTGACTTGTCCTGTGACTTGTCATGTGACTTGTCCTGTCTAGAAGTCTTGCAATACTAGGTCATCTTCATCAGTAAAAGTAACCGAACACCGCGGTTTAGCTTCTGTTTTTCCAACCTGATTTGACGTAGGCTGTTACCAGAAGAGATGAACAAGAAGGTTGATGCTAGTATTTTATTCTATTCTATTATTTTCTGTTCTATTCTTTTCTGTTCTATTCTATTTATAGAATCAGTTTCACTGCAGTCGAGGCATTCCTATATCCGCTCCATCGCTTGTCCCATCATTTCTCGAAGTGTATGCAGACTGTTCCTGTAAGGCGTTGATTATAGATACATTTGCTTTTCCCACTTAGCCTCCGAATTTGGGAGCCCCAAAAGCTCAGTGGTTAGTGAACTGGATTGCAAAGGACAAGAGGTCGGGTTTGGTCCTGATCGACGGCTTCCTGGTCCACCAGCCTTAACTGGGTACTGGATATTTTTGGGAAAGTAAAGCGGCACCGGCGTATCACCGACCACATTATCCCAAAAATCATATGCTGAGGTAAAAAAAAATTATGGTCACTAATACCATGTTCCCTATACGCCACTTGACGTGACGGGGCCCTTTATTTTTTTTATTTTTTTACTCCGAATTTGCCTGACCCCTTTTCCATCTTTAGACTATTCGGTCGTTTAATGTATACATCCTTGTCCCACTCATCATCCTCCTCTTCTTCTAAGGGACGTAGAACAAACCAGGCGATGTCCTCTTTGTCAGGGTAAGGCCACACTCCGTGTCAGAGCTGCCAGCCAGCTTGTCGGCCATTTTATTGCCAAGTGTACACCGGCATACCTGGACAGTACACCTCTTCTCCTGGAGATTCCAAAAATGAGCCTGTCGTGCAATACTTACAGTTGTCTACCGCAGATTATGTCATATCCAGCGCCATAGTCTTCGTCATCTCTTTATCTACTGGTATCTGACGGGCACTTTTCCATAATTCTACATTAGTGGTTTTGTCCTGCCATTTCCATCCTTTTATTCTGCGAAAGCATGCAATAAATAATGTCTGTTCTAGGTGATCGTCATTTTTGTTATCCGTGTTTCACAGCAATATAATAGGTTTGACTTGACACTGGAGTTGAACATTTGTTTAAATTTTAGTGAGCCATTTATCCATTCCTCATTAAGCTGTGTAGACAACGACACAAGCCTGGGATCAGACTTACATTTACTTCATCGACAAGTCAACAAATTACTTATTTATAATATTTTTTTAATATTTCATCAGTTGCTGTATTGATTTTTGCCAAATTTATATTTGAAGAATAAGTCGAGTGTTTATTTTGTCATCTCGTATGCACTGCTAATATTTCAGGGAAATCCAAGAACGTTTATGAAAATATAACATGGAAAAGCATGACAGATCATTATTAAAGGGCAAAAATTCTTGATCAAGGAACACAGGAAACTTTGATAAAGAAAAACAAAATAATAAAACTGTATGACAGAAAACGCAGCTTAAACAAAAGAAGTGAGAAAACAAAACGTTCAGGAATAGAATAAGCCAGGTAAGAGAAGGAAATCTGGACACCAGTCTAGGGGTAGGGATTACTCATTTATCTGGTTAGATTTTTTTTCTAGGGGAGACAGCATCGACTAGTGACTGAAGCTGTTACCATACCTTGTAGGAGTGTTCGTTACACTCCACTTCTTGCTTCTAATGATGCTTTGCAGTAAAGTTAAAGTAAACTTCATCATCGTTGAGTGCCGTCTCCTCATCGAAGGTTGGCTACCAAAGTAAACTTAGACGTTAAGAATTGGTCAGAAACAAATGCTTAAAAAGTGAATGCAAAGAATCGTACATGCAAAATACAGAATAACATCGCTACATTGAACCGAAAAAAATAAATCTCTTAAAAAGCTACATAAATATCAGCAATGTAATTATCCAGTAATATGTTAACATTCTAACTTTCATGAGTCACGGTTCATCCACAAAATCAGTCAACATGTTCATGCCTGAGAACAAACGTTTCATTCTTAAACATCTCTTTCATCTTTTTTCTTCCCCTCTTCACTTCTTCCAGTATCCGTTCAGGTGTCAATGGTGATACAAAGTTTCAGTTCTCACCATTTTGACAGCTTAAATAATTGCCAATTGTAGCGTTTCTTTGATGTTGTTTGTCCATCTTACTCTGTGTCTACCTCTTGTTCTTCTTCCTACTCTTATTTTAATATATGCTTTGTGTGGTAAGGAATCACACGACATTCGTTCTAGAAGGGTAAACCAGCATATTTATTGTTTCTATATGTAGCTTAGAATTCATTCAATTCCTACTCTTTTTCTTACGATATAATTTCTTATTCCATCTTTCTAGCCACTCCACGCGCCTTTCTCAGATATCTCATCTCTGTGGTAACACACTTTCGTCGTTAGTTGCTTAGTCGTAAATGACCATGTTTGGCATTGATAGCACGTGTCAGTGAAAATACTCTGCATAAAATGTTTCTTGATGATAATAGGTTCTGCTTTGTGTTGGGGTATAGGGGATAGTTTTTCCAAACATTTTGTTTGTCTTGTGGCTTCAAATGCTTATTTAGCTCTTGTATGCCACTTCAAAATTTATTTCTCCGTCAAACGTTTTTTTTTTTGTTGTAGTCTTTTAATTACCTATGCATGTTCGTTTGTGCGTTACGAGTATTTTGTGTTGTTTTTTGTGTGAAATTGGATTATTCAAGTGAAAGGTTTTGTTGTCAGCTTTCCTTTCTTGTCACAAAGCTTTTATAAAAAATCCCACTAAAGAAAAAAAAAAGAACTATAGTTAGCAATCAAATATTGCAGCGTTAAAGAGGAAACAAATTAACAAACATAATATGAGTAACAAATATAAATTCTAAATGGCATTTTAAAGATCGTTAAAGGTAAAGTTAATATATGCACGTAACAAGAAAAGTCTAGAAAGAAAAGAAACAAAAAGCATATCGTTATCACGCCTCATTGCGTATATGGAATATGGTATTTTAATATCCATAGTAGTATTATCGTACATATGTTTTTTCTTAACCCTCGGCACATTTTTGAGTAAGGTGGTCAGTGTTAAGCCAGTGCAGGTTTTCTTTCGCAGAAAAGTCCAGTACACATTTAAGACTGTGTGGACCTAGACATCGTCTATCGATTTTGGTTATTTGGTTATGTAAGGCCCCGGTATCACTGCAAACGAATTAAAATCCATAATTGCTCAACCACCCGTGCCGTAATCATCCGAATTAATATCTCATCTCCCAAACAAAGAAAGGTAACTGTAGTCTCCATCGTAGCAGTCTCAGCACACGCCGAAAGACATAAGGCGAAACAGCGCAAAAAGTGAACACAGCCAACTGTTCCCTGCATACGATATCATCATTCATCGTAAACAATTGGAATACCGAAACATGATCAAAACGGATGAGACACACAGCTCACGGTGTGCACAGAGCACTTAACTCAGTAGCTCCTCAAACAAGCCGGACTTGGGATATGAGGAAACTGCAACAAGGAACACTTTTCAGACATAGCCTTCAATTGTTCCCGCCGCCTATCCACAATATACCGGAAGTTCACGTCCTCTTGTAACATTTTAATGAAAGGTTACATCTCTATAGGCTGCCATGGACTATTTCCAACTTTCTAATGGCTGCTCAAAATTCTTGCCTACGATATATCACATGCTACTTCGACTGACAATATTTCCTTTGAGTTTAATGAATGTAACCCCCATTGCAATTCAGAGTATGTCTATAAATGTGAATGATTTAATTGTAAGAACAAAAATGTATGCGTAACAGATGTCAGATGGACTATATGGTCATCAAGTCAATATACACCAAAAAAGGAGAATAACTGGGATGTGTTTTCTCGTGGGATCTCTTTACTTAATAAACAAACTACATTGAAAAAATGTATACTATTTTAAATAGCAAATGTGATCTAACATAACCTAGATGGCCTAGTCTAAGGTTGAACGGATCATGTCTTAACAAGAAGATGGCAAAACCCCCATTGCCGATCAGCCATCTCTTTAATTTGAGCAAAATGTTGAACCATGAATCTCAAGGGAGAAAATCAGGAAGAAATAAAAAATATAAAAGAAATAGCACTTGAAGTTACACATTAAACAATTTACATTATCATGATGAATAATGGGTGTCCGGTTAGCGCAATCGATAGGCGGTTGGCTTACCACGGCAACAGCCGGGGTTCGTAATCCTGGCGAGGACACCTGGGTTTTACTAATTCCCTAAAAATTAGTAGGAGCCGCGATAGCTCAGTGGTTAGTGAACTGGACTACTACGGACAAGGGGTAGGGTTCGATCCCAACCGACGGCTCCGGGTTCACCCAGCCTTAAATGGGTACCGGATTTTTTCTGGGAAAGTAAAAGCAGCACGGGCGTAATACCGACCACATTACCCCAAAAATCATGTGCTGAAGGTCTGTAAAATATAGGGTCACTAACACCATATTTCCCTATACGCCACTTGGCGTGACGGGGGGTACTTTACTTTACTTACTTATGATGAATAATACTAGCTGCAGAAAACAGAAAAGATCTAACAACATTTTGAGGATAAAATAGAGCAAACAAACCACAAATGAATATCAGCATTTAAAAAAATAAATAATGGTTACCACAAAAGAAGAAAATTTGAGATTATGGTACAAGGTAGTTGGTGAAAATCCAAGATGGCGGGTGTTTTTATATTCGGAGTGTAGACTGTGTGATTAATGTGATTAAATATAGTGTTTCCAGCGGATATAATTTTCAGAAAGTTGTGTAAAGTGTTCTACCAAGGAGGAGGATAAGAACTGATAAGTACTTTTTTAAATGTAACCAACTAAAGTTTTATATTTAGAATATTTAATGCAGCATGGCACCAACAACAAGCCCCAGAAGACTGGCAACAGGCAATCATCATACCAATATGGAAAAAGAAAGGTAGCAAAAGAGACTGCAATCAATATAGAGGTATATCTCTGCTCAGCCATGTAGGAAAGCTATACGCCAAAATCTTGGAAAAAAGACTGAGACCAATAATAGAACTACAGTTAAGCGATTCTCAAATGGGGTTCCGAAAAAACAGAGGATGTACCGACGCACTATTCACACTAAAACAGCTTGCAGAAAAAACGACAGAACACAACCAAAACTTATACATAGCCTTCATTGACCAGGAAAAAGCATTCGACAGAGTAAACAGAGAACAACTGTGGGAGATACTAACAACATACGGAGTAAGCCAACATCTAACCAACATTATTAAAAGTCTCTACGCCAACAGCAGCTGCAGGGTCAGAACAGCAACAGGCTACACAGACCACTTCGAAGTTAGATCAGGTGTAAGACAGGGGTGCGTACTATCCCCCCTACTGTTTATTACATACATGGACCATATATGCAAGCTAGCCAACCCATCAGAGACAGAGGAGATCAACGAGCTTCTATTTGCAGACGACCAGGCACTAATACATGAAACAATAGAAGACCTACAAGAACACTTAAACAAACTCAACATCTTAGGAACAAAATACAACATGAAAATCAACATCAACAAAACAGAAGTCATGAATGTCGCCAAAAATAAACAGAACATCAACATAACTATAGAAGGCAGACAACTAAAACAAGTAGAGGAATTCAAATACCTAGGAAGTCTAATGACAAACGACAATTCCCAAACAGCAGAGATAGAATCAAGATGCAACAAAGCTTGTCAAATCATCGGACAGTTATCACCACTATTGTCCAACAAGGAAATAACTCTGGAGGAAAAACGAGCACTATACAATACAATCTTCATTCCAACGTTGTGCTACCAATGCCAGACCTGGACTCTAGATGCAAGAACAATAAGAAAAATAACCTCTACAGAGATGAAATGTGTTAGACGAATGACAGGAAACAGTCTGAGAGATAAGATCAGAAATGTAGAACTGAGAAAAAAGCTAGGAATAGCCCCAGCCATAGAATATATAAGGAAACAACAGATAAAATGGTTCGGCCACGTGACAAGGCAGAAAGAACAAAACACAACACAACGAGCCTTCAACAAACGTTGTGAGAACAACAGACCCAAGGGTCGACCACGAAAAAGATGGATCGATGGAATATTAGAAGCACAAGGAAACATAACAGCAGCAGAGGCGAACATAAGAGCAAAAGACCGCAAATTATATCTCCCCTCGACGCTGAAAGGCAGCTGAGGAAGGAAAGAAGAAGAAGGAGAAGAAGGTACAAGGTAAAACACTGAATATGTCACAGAGTTACAAATATTGACGAATTACTTAATACAGGAAGATAGAAGTACATTAAGAATAAAGAAAATTGTCACTAGGGGTAAACAATCTTTCTCAAAATGAAAATTATTGCAGCAAACAAAAGCCAGATTAATTTTAGACTGATAACAGAATAGATATTTATCGATTTATAAATTCAACCACTTGAACTGGTCCATTTGACGAACAACTGCTTTACCATGACTCTATGTAATTGTAAAGTGTGTTTAGTAAGTAAAGTAAAGAGCTCCGTTACGTCAAGTGGCGTATAGGGAATATGGTGTTCTATCTATCTATTGACCTTTCGAGCCGTAACCGGCCCATAGGGCGTAGACCAAGATACACCTTCTCCTATATGAATTTTTGTTCTAGCAGTTTTCTTTTAAAGATATTTTATCAAATCTCGCCATCTGTCTCTGTTCTGTGCAAGCAGTTCTATCTCATTGAGGGAGCCGATTCCTGCTGCTCTTGCCTCTCTCATCAATGTTCTTCTCAGTGTCTCCCTGGGTCTTCCTCTTTTTCTTTTACCTGTTGTCTCCCATATGAGGGCTTGCTTTGCTATTCGATTATTATCTCTTCTCATCACATGTCCAACGTATGACCATCGTCTTTTCTTTATTACTGAAGATATTAGTGGTTGATTGGCGATTTCTCTAATTTCCTCGTTTGTTTTGAATTCGTTCCATTCTATACCAAGTATTTTCCTTAGACATTTATTTTCGAATGCGTTCAACTTTGTTTCTATATCTCTTGTTGTTTTCCAGCTTTCACACGCATACGTAAGGGTTGATAGTACATTTGATTTGAATAGCCTAAGTTTTGTTTTTGTGCTAATGAGTTTTGATTTCCACAACTTTTCAAGGCTTCTGAAAGACATTGCTGCTTTAGCCAGTCTGATTCTAATTTCTTTGCTCGTATCCCCTTCTCGATCAATGTGACTTCCAAGATAGATGAAGTGATCGATCTCTTCTACTGGTTTGTTTTCCATGTATATTTGTCACTTGTTGGAATTAAACTTTTCATGACTTTAGTCTTTTCATGATTGACCTCAAGCCCAATTTTGCTGGCTATTGATGATAGTTCATTTGTGTTTTCCTGCATCGTTTTTATCTGATTGCTGATAAGAACTATGTCATCAGCAAAGTCCAGGTCCTCCAAATGGTCTCCTTGTATCCATTCGATGCCTTTATTACCAGTGCAGCATTTCCTCATTATGAAGTCCATAACAATTCCAAATAACAAGGGCGATAAAATACATCCTTGTTTAACCCCAGTTTCTATTGGGAAACATTCGCTCAGTCCTTCCTCTGTTCGAACTGCACATGTGTAACCATCATACATGTCTTTGATAATATTTATGATTTTTGATGGTAAGCCATATTGCTTCAGAATTTTCCACAAAGAATCTCTATGAATACTATCAAATGCTTTTTTGAAGTCGATGAAGTTAAGTACAAAAGGTTTTTGCTTTTCAATGTGTTCCTCCAATATAAGTCGTAGAGTGAAAATGTGGTCAAGACAGCTTCTCCCTTTTCTAAACCCAGCCTGTTCTTCACGCATTACTGTATCTATTGAATCCTTTATTCTATTTAGGATGATTTTACAGAATAATTTTGAGGCAACTGACAAAAGTGTCACGCCTCTCCAATTGTTACAATCTCTAAGATTGCCCTTTTTTGGGATCTTAACAATGATTCCTTTTTTCCATTTATGAGGCGTCTTCTCTGTTTTCCAAATGATGTTGAACATTTTTTGGAGATGTATTAAATTATGGCTATCAATTGCCTTGAGGATCTCAGCTGTTAACTTATCCTCTCCAGCAGCCTTGTTATTGGTCATTAGTTTTAAGGTGGTTTCTATTTCACTCAAGGTGAAGTCATCTAAATTTACATCTAATTCTGCTGCTGGTGTTTCAGCTTCAAAATCTATTAAACTGTGAGGTAGTGGACGGTTAAGAATTTCTTTGAAGTGTTCCGCCCAACGGGCTTTTATGTCTGCGCTTGTTGTTAGCATTAATCCAGATTTGTCTAGAATTGGTGTTCCACTGGATGTATAGGTGTTTGTCAGCATCTTTTGTACAGTATAGAGAGTTCTGCTGTCTCCTGTAATTGCAGCTGTCTCTGCTTTCTCTGCCAAGTTGTCTATATAAGCTCTTGTATCTCTTCTTGCCGAACTTTTCACTTTGTTGTCTAATTCTTTGTATGTTGCTTTTGCCAGAACCTTTCCAAGATCTGTCTTTACATTAGTCATGGCTCTCTTCGCTTCTCTTCTTTCTTTGATGTATTTCCATGTGGTGTCTGAGATCCAAGCTCGTTTTTCCATTTTCTTCAGTCCAGCACTTGCTTCTGCTGCTGTCATTAGTATTTTGCTCTGTGAGTCCCACATTTCATTGATATCTAAGTCTATTTCACCAAGTGTTGAATAACAATTACTTAGCTCTATGTTAAACTTTTCCTTTATTGCTTCATCTTTCAGTTATGACTATCAATTTTATGTGTAATTGACCTCTTCTGTTGGTTTCTAAATTTTAATCTTATTTTCCCAATGCACAGGTTGTGGTCACTATTAACATCAGCACCTCTGTATGCTCTTACATCTATTAATGATGATCTGAATTGTTGTTTAATACATAGGTGGTCAATTTGATTTGATGTTCTATCATCAGGAGATATCCATGTTGTTTTGTGGATATTTTTATGTGGAAATAATGTCCCACCTATAACTAAATTTTCTATTAAACATAATTCTATTAATCTTTCTCCATTCTGACTTGTTGTATTACAGCCTTCTCTCCCCATCACATGTTCCACTCCTGCGTTATCTTGTCCTACTTTGGCGTTGAAGTCTCCCATTACAATTAAAAGATCGTGTTTTGGTATTTTGTTTATAAGTTGTTGCAGTTGGTTATAAAAATCATCCTTAACTTCATCATCAGCTTCGTTAGTAGGCGCATAACATTGAATAATTGAAAGTCTTCCATGTTTTGTTTTGTATCGTGTTCGTATCAGACGGCTATTTACCGGTTCCCATTCTAATAAACTTCTTGCAGCTTTGTCTGTCATCATTATGCCTACTCCTTCACGGTGTTTTCCATCTTCCCTTCCAGAAAAAACTACTATTTTATTATCAATAGATCTCCTACCTGTTCCAGGCCAGCGCATTTCGCTTAATCCTAAAATATCTAGATCGTATCTGTCCATCTCGCTCGCGACCTGTGCATGTTTCGTCGGAGCGGCCATTGTTCGCACATTCCAGAATCCTATTTTTGTTGTTGTTTTAGGGCCGAAAAAACTATCACTACTATCTACTGCTAATTTACACATTCTGTATCAGGTCTACGTTTCATTAACAACATCGTTTTTACGATAGCGGCTTGTTAAACCTCTGATCAACGGTTCTATACCAAGCCGGAGAAAAATAATTCCTCCATTTTGGAAACAACCGGAAACAGTTAAAATATGGTGTTAGTGACCATCAATTTTACAGACCTTCAGCACATGATTTTTGGGGTAATGTTGTTGGTATTACGCCCGTGCCGCTTTACTTTCTCAGAAAAAAATCCGGTACTCATTTAACTGGGTGAACCCGGAGGTCGTCGGTTGGGATAGAACCCTACTTCTTGTCCTTTGTAGTCCAGTTCACTAACCACTGAGCTATCGCGGCTCCCGTAAAGTGGGAGGGTGAATTATAAAACTTCATCATCCCGAGAACATAACAGTTAAAGGTATGGAATCCAGTTCTCTTCATTTGTATTATTGCCTAACCCAAACTCTAAGAGCCGGTTACTGATCTGTTATTTGCAGGGTTGAATAAAATTGCGTCAAACTAGGGTTGAATCTTACATCATATAATGGTCAATCAAGTACATTACACAATGTGTCACATTAGAGCTTTTGAAGACAATGTTTGACGTTACTGAAACAAACAGTTATATAGATATAACAAGTAGAAAAAAAAGACGATATACATATTGCCTCATAGAATGTTATATTTATCTTTTCTTGTTGGTAGAATTGCAATACATTATGATATGTTAATTGTGTGTTTGAACGTGAAATAACATTTGTTATATAACGGAAAGTGACATAATATGTGTTACGTGACAACGTGAAATAATAATTGTGTGACAGCGTGAAATAATAGTTGCGTGACAGAACGTGAGATAATAGTTGTTGTTTGACAGAGCGTGAAATAGTAGTTATTATGTGACAGAACGTGAGATAATAGTTGTTTTGTGACATAATGTGAGATAATAGTTGTTTTGTGACAGAACGTGAGATAATAGTTGTTATGTGACAGAACGTGAAATAATAGTTGTTATGTGACAGAAAGTGAAATAATAGTTGTTATGTGACAGAATGTGAGATAATAGTTGTTATCTGACAGAACGTGAAATAATAGTTGTTATGTGACAGAACGTGAAATAATAGTTGTTATGTGACAGAACGTGAAATAATAGTTGTTATGTGACAGAATGTGAGATAATAGTTGTTATCTGACAGAACGTGAAATAATAGTTGTTGTGTGACTGAACGTGAAATAATAGTTGCTGTGTGATTGAACGTGAAATAATAGTTGCGTGACAGAACGTGAGATAATAGTTGTTGTGTAACAGAGCGTGAAATAATATATTGTGTGGCAGAAAGTGACATAATAATTGTTGTTTGACAATGTTAAATAATAGTTGATGTGTGACAGAACGTGAAACAATAGTCGGTTGTGTGTTAAAAAGTGATATAATACTTGTGTCTTTGAACGTGACATAATAGTTGATGTGTGACAGAACGTGAAACAATAATCGGTTGTGTGTTAAAAGGTGATGTAATACTTGTGTCTTTGAACGTGACATAATAGTTAGTATGTGACAGAACGTGATACAATAATCGGTTGTGTGTTAAAAAGTGACATAATAGTTGTGTCTTTGAACGTGCCATAATAGTTGTTATGTGACAGAATACGACATAATAATTATCCTGTGTTAGAACGGGACATAATAGTTGTTGTGTGTTTGAACGTAACATAATAGTTGTTGTATGACAGGACGTCTAAAAATGTTATTTGCAGTCATCTCAAGGTGAGGAAGTGATTGATTTAAAATCCAAATTTAGTTATCAGAAATATAAATCGATCACTCTTGCGAAAGCAACAGCCAGCGCAACGATTTATCATGTTGAACTGCTCTCTCTTGCAAAGCTCTACTGTGACCAGATGAATCAATGTTAATATTCGTCCAGGGACATTACACACTTCTCGCAACATGCCTTTTATAAATTGAAAGACAACCACAAATAAATAGATATTATTAATGAGAAATGTATTTTTTGGGGAAACGGCAAGGCAAGAGACAAATATAAATTATACAGGAACACCGGTTCCAACTGCTGCGAGAGTCACTTATTGGTTTCTGTTGCTTTCCTGAATATCTCCTTTTATCTATTTAGATAGTGGAATAGCACATTAAGGATAAGACCTTTTACCTTTATTAAGAATAAGAATACTGATACATGTATGAAGGAACTGTATAGACAGTAGTGGTAGTGGAATTACCTGTAGTAGTAATAGTAGTTTGTGTAGTACAAGTTGTAGTTCTTGTAGTAGGATCCTATCTGTCTCAGAAAACATTGTCAGGGTAGGGATTTTGTCAGGGTAGGGATTTTGTCAGTGTAGGGATTTTGTCAGTGTAGGGATTTTGTCAGGGTAGGGATTTTGTCAGGGTAGGGATTTTGTCAGTGTAGGGATTTTGTCAGGGTAGGGATTTTGTCAGTGTAGGGATTTTGTCAGGGTAGGGATTTTGTCAGTGTAGGGATTTTGTCAGGGTAGGGATTTTGTCAGGGTAGGGATTTTGTCAGGGTAGGGATTTTGTCAGGGTAGGGATTTTGTCAGGGTAGGGATTTTGTCATGGTAGGGATTTTGTCGGGTAGGGATTTTGTCAGGGTTTCCTTAGACACTTTTTGTGAACATCATAACTCGGCAACATTTCTCAGACTGAGCTCATCTGGTTTCATGTTAGCGCTTAACTGTGTACCTTCAGAGGATCATTAGTAAGCTCTTCACAGTCCACTTATGTTATATCAAGCGTCATCATATCACGCTTATTAACATAAGTGCGATAATGGTAGGAAATGCTGTCAGTATATGAATACTTCAATAATTAACATTAATTCTGTTGCTATTTGAATACGATCTCAGAATGTTGATGGCGTTCGAATTGAGCCCTGTGTTGTAATGCAAAAACATATCACAAATAGTGAGAATGCAAGTCAAGAAAGAAGAATGCAACAATTAATTTAATAATTTTTTTTTTTTTTTGGGGGGGGGGAGGGGGGTGATATACGTTTTACAAATAGGTCAAAGATCAGAGGGGATGGTTTGTTAGTAAAGCGACCAGTGTGATTTCTCTTTGTTTTAACTTTCATAACTGCGACCCAGGTGCCTATTTACAGGCTTGTTAACAGTAATGTAATCCATGTACTTAAAAGAGGTCGATCAAATGTTGAAATGTTAAATATGTTTAAAACAAAGCGAAAACAGTGACACAAACATTATGTCACACTAACCTACTAATGGTATCAATATTCTATAACAGTTGTTGACGAGTGAAATCAATATTCTATTATAAAGGTCAACTTGTGACGTTGTTATTCCAGTGGTATGTTCCAAGAGAGCGTCCTAATTCTTTAAATATGCTTGATACTGCCAAAAATAAAGACAATAGTGAAGAAAGACGATGACCTATGATGCAAAAAATATGAGGACAGTACACAAACGAGAAATAACAAAAGATAAAATATAAAGAAAACCGTTAATACATTAAAACGTGATGAATGTAATGCATGATGTGAAGTAGCAAAAGAGGGACTTCGTAAAACGGTATACATTTTAAAACCACAACTAAATTACTATTCAAACAAATAATAAAACGGTGCAGCCAATGTTGGACTGACTATCAATAATTTAATAACATAAATAGCTACACGCATTTTCCTTATCTTGAATCCCAATATACTGGCTCGAGGCTCCAGGCTTCAGACGCAAGGCTGAAATCGATAACAGAATATCTACAAAATGGCAAGACCAAAAGTCGATAAATTTTGCTGACATTTTGAAAGTGGGCTAAATCTACTCTGTGAGTAATTGGGAGGGTGTTTCAATAGAACAGTGGTTCTAGAAATAAATAATAAGGACCCACCGACAAGTATTTTATTACATTTTAAGGACTATGTCTAAATGAAGATCACTAAAGGAACCTTTATTACAGTTTTAAAAGCCTTGAAGCAAGTCTAATTTTGTTGATGAATTAAATAAATAATTCTATTAATCCTGTGCGTTTCCCTTGGCACATGAAGCCACGACAAAGGGTGATCTCCTGCAGGATTTCAACCAATCTTCAAGCTCGCAGAAGGTGAACTCGTTTTAATTCCGTGAGAACATTTCCTTCCAATATCTTTCTGGATTTTCTCCAATGTAGACTCAAATGGCGAGATATTTTGGCAGAACTTTTAAGAGCATTCCAAGAAATGACATTTCGAGTCTTGTTGTGATTTACCTATTTCTGTAGCAATAGATCTAATGCAGGTTTTGATGTGACGTTACTGTTTGAAGCAAGGGTTGAAATAATGAATTGATTGCATATTCAAATGAATTTAGTTGATAGTTTATGCATATTTAGCAACAATTAGAATGCATAAAGTGGCAATTTTGCTGCAAGTATCACAAATAAGGAACATTTTAAAATGTATAACGTCCCTACAATCATTATCAGAGATAGCAATCCTGAAGAGAATAACTATTTGAGTATATCCAAAATAAGAATATAATAAATTGACAATTCTTCTACCTTTTCTTCGTAACTTCCTCGTTACTCTTTTAGCTTCATGTGAAGATCAAGTTTCCAGCCTTTTACTTAATCTTTTGTTGGTCTCTCCAACTGTTACGTTTTCTTGTGTTTCAAAAGTGAAAATTATACATATTATTCTTGATTACGGGAGCTGCGATAGCTCAGTGGTTAGTGAACTGGATAAAGAACAGGCCGTCCTGAACGACGGCTTCCGGTTTCACACAGGCTTTTTGGAACCGGATATTTTCTGGGAAAGTAAGACGGCGCGGGCGTAATACCGACCACATTACCCCAAAAATCATGTGCTGAAAGACTATAAAAATTATGGTCACTAACACCATATTCCCTATATGCCACTTGGTGTGACGGGGGTTTTTACTTTTTACTTGATTAGTGATTACACAAGAAAAAAATTTAAAGTAAAGCACCCCCGTCACGCCAAGTGGCGTATATGGAATATGGTGTTAGTGACCATAAATTTTACAGACCTTTGGCACATGATTTTTGGGGTAATGTTGTTGGTATTACGCCCGTGCCGCTTTACTCTCTCAGAAAACAATCCGGTACCCGTTTCAAGGCTGGGTGAAATGGAAGCCGTCAGTTGTGATCGAACCCTACCTCTTGTCCTTTGTAGTCCAGTTCACTAACCACTGAGCTTTTACGGCTCCGATTACACAAGAACTAGTCATTATTTATTTTTATTTAGAAATAATTGTCATGAAATGAAGAAGCAATTTGTGTTGTTAATTTAGGGTGTGAGAGATCAGTTGTTACTTTGTGCACGTTTAACGTAAATATATACTACAGCATTAGAAGAGTTCAGGATTTGCGTTTATGTGTAGCTTACCATTTCTGGCACACATTTGTAAGATGAATCACAGCCCTGTGTTCTCTCCCCTGATGCCTTTTTCCATTTTGACCAAACGCCAACTTTTAATGTAAAAAGAAAAAAAAAACCCAGCTTGTTTCCCGCGTTAGTGTGTAGAACTACAGCGATTATGTTAAATAAAGTGTCACGTTTGCATACAATATCGGATAAACCGATAGCATACAAGAGATGTGAAATTGTGTTACCAATCAAATAAATACCTTCCATAGGTCAGTAATACTGAGAATACTAAGTACCAACGAAGCGAGAAAAGACAGACCTAAAATCTATGACACATCGACGAGCATCAAGGTCGCCCGATGAGACGTCATAGAATATTATATATTATAATACGGACTTCCGTTTCTAAAATGGCGGATCTAGTCCACGTTCTCTCGATCGCTGCAGAAAGTGCATCCAATGTCTGATTAATTTCGGCTCTAATTTACAAACCTATACGTTAAAGTCAAGATGATGATCTACTTATTACATCTGCGCCGATAAAACAATGTCGTACGCCGGCAATATTTCATTTTCGACAAATCAAGTGTTGTGAATGCGACCTTCCGTCGTCTAGGCTTGTTCTGCGCTTTACGTCACATTGGTGCTGTTCATGGCCGTTGATGGATTTGCTTGACGCAAGTTATTTATATGTTCTCATTAATGTGAACTGCATCGTCAGTCGCAGTTTTATCTCTTTAGGGAACTTGCACCGTGTTCTGTTAGTTGTAGGCTACATTCACTAGAGTAATTAAGAATCTAAAGGGCGCGTCATTGCTGTGCTTACATTGTTATGTGTGCTAACATAAGTAATGGCCCATCGTAAATCCCTAGACCGACCGTACGCTAATCTTACGGTCTGTTGTTTGATGTGCGACGGGGATAATCTGACGACTAACTGTGTGTTTATATGTTCGAATTTGGAGTCAACAACGATGGCCTAACATCATCAAGCGCTACACATTTTTAAAGAAATATGACGATAATCACTTTCGGGAGGACGTGAACTTCTGGTATATGGTGGATAGGCGGCAGGAACCATTGAAATCTATACATGAAAAGTGTTCCTTGTTGCAGTTTCCTCATATTCCAAGTCCATGGAGGACTGGTTAGTGTCGAGGCAAGACGCCGGCCTCGGGACAGAGAGGTTGTGTTCAAATCTAAGCTACACCGGTTGGGATTTTTATTTATGATTTCTCTCCGCAACAGCTACCCCTGGTCTCAGCAGCGAGGCCCGGCTTGAAACGTCAGTTACTCATCGACGGAAAAAAAAAACATGAGTACCTCCGAAGTCGGAGTTATCTGCCTGTGCGGCGAGGGGACCCGGTGCACGCGGCTGCCTGGGAAAAATGGATTAACACGCAAAACTTAGTTGCTAGTCTCTAGGGACTTCGTCAGAGTTGAAAGCTGGCGAATACAACAACAACAACAGCAACAATATTATATTACATTTTTACTCGGCACTGAAAAGCAAGTGAAAGAAAGAAAACAAGGAAAGAAAGAGTGATAGAAAGAAAAAAAGAAAGAAAAATAGAGAAGGAAACGAGGACAAAAAGAAAGAAAGAAAAAGAGAAAGAAAGAAATAAAGAAAGAAAGAACTCTGCTTGAGCGAAGTGTCAAATACATATAGAAATAGTCTCCATTTTTATTCGTGACAATCGTCCATTCATCAAACCTTATTTACTCGTGACAATTATCTCTCCATCAGACCGTATTTTCTCGTGGCAATCATCTCTACATCTGACCGTATTTTCTCGTGACAACCATCTCTACATCAGACCGTATTTTCTCGTGACAACCATCTCTCCATCAGACCGTATTTTCTCGTGGCAATCATCTCTACATCAGACCGCATTTTCTCGTGGCAATCATCTCTTCATCAGACCGCATTTTCTCGTGGCAATCATCCTTACATCAGACCGTATTTTCTCATGGCAATCATCCCTATATCAGACCGTATTTTCTCGTGGCAATCATCCCTATATCAGACCGTATTTTCTCGTGGCAATCATCCCTACATCAGACCGTATTTTCTCGTGGCAATCATCCCTACATCAGACCGTATTTTCTCGTGGCAATCATCCCTACATCAGACCGTATTTCCCGTGGCAATCATCCCTACATCAGACCGCATTTTCTCGTGACAATCATTCCTACATCAGAACGTATTTTCTCGTGGCAATCATCCCTACATCAAACTGTATTTTCTCTTGACAATCATCTCTTCATCAGACCGTATTTTCTCGTGACAAGAGAGAAGAAGGAAATTAACTGATGAAGTTACATAATAAATGTGTCAAACTGTGTGTAAAACACAAACAAATGAGTGAAAGAGATGGCCAGTTTGTGTTCAGGGAGCTTCGGTGGCTCAGTAGGTTAGTGCTATCGCTTTCTTATAAGAACGGTACAGGTTCGATTTCTATAATTGGCGGAATTTTTTCCGATCGACAAAGCTCCGGGGTTCAATCAGCCACTAAAAGTTGGTCCAAAGATTTCTCTGTGATTTACGTGGTCACGGAAAAATAACATAGTCCTGATACGTTAAGCAAGGCGTATAGGAACCTCTTACTTTACTTTTACATGGTGTCTAGTTATAGTTCGGGAGCCGCTATAGCTCAGTGGTTAGTGAACTAGACTACAAATGACAAGAGGTAGGGTTCGATTCCAACTGACGGCCGCCATTTCACCCAGCCTTTAATTTGTACCGGATTTTTTTCTGGGAAAGTAAAGCAGCACGGGCGTAATGCCGACCACATTACCCCAAAAATCATGTGCCGAAGGTCTGTAAAATTTATGGTCACTAGCATCATGTTCCTTACAGGCCACTTGGCGTGACGGGGGTACTTTACTTTTTTTGTTTTACTTTACTAGTTATAGTTTGGTTACAACTGGCAAAACACAGGGAAAAAGAGATCGCGGACGACAAAGAGAGAAGATACTAGATAGCTTGGTGACATGACGGGTAAAACAACAGTAGAATTGATTGAATGCACTGTTATAGAAAAATTTAGAAGGACGTGATCGCCTCCGCCAACCGGTATGGCCCATGATGATGATAGTTAAAGCAGCGAAAGACCGGAGCGTTTTCCTGTTTTGATGGACTATTCTGCAGTGCATATTTAAAAAAAGTAAAGTACCCCCGTCACGCCAAGTGGCGTATAGGGAATATAGTGTTAGGGACCATACATTTTATAGTCCTTCGGTATTAGATTTTTGGGGTAATGTGGTCGGTATTACGCCCGTGCCGCTTTACTTTTCCCACAAAATAATCCGGTACCCATTTAAGGCTGGGTGAACCCGGAAGCCGTCGGTCGGAATCGAACTCTACCTCTTGTCCTTTGTAGTCCAGTTCACTAGCCACTGAGCTATCGCGGCTCCCGCAGTGCATATACTTAATGTATAATTGCATCTAAGTTCAATGTCTAAAAGACAGTTCTGCAGCAACTATGACCAGAGTTGTGTATTATCACGTATCTTCTCTGACATCAGTTTAAATGTGTGTATTGTTTTTGTCCAGGCCGGATGGTATATTTCATTTCCTGCAGCATCTTAAAGTAAAGCGAAAATCTCTCTGTGCGATCAGGACTCAATCAGAGTAGGACTCCAGACTCTCACACGAAGACAGCTGTCTGTTTAAGCCTGTTAGATCAACTCTGCTTGAATACCTGTTAAAACGTGTCACTGTGTTCTGCGCCAGTGGCCCAGTGCATCCGATTTCAACCAGCATTTTTTTGAGGTTTGCTTTCCTTAGCCTTTGATTGTCCCCAATCTTCCTGCAAGGCTGCAGATGGTCTTTTCTGTAGGGGGATTCTGCCCTTAGATGGTCGGCCCTCCCAGGTTTAAGAGTACCATCTGCCCGAGTCACTAGAGGTGACTAACACAGACTTGGAATATGAGGAAACTGCAACAAGGAACATTTTTCATGCATAGCCTTCAATTGTTCCCGCCGCCTATCCCCATATACCGGTAATTCACGTCCTCTTGAAAATGATGATTGTCGTAGCACTTGATGATGTTAGGCCATCGTTGTTGACTCCAGTTCCGAACATATAGACACACAGTTAGACGTCAAATTATCCCCGTCGCACATCAAACAGCAGACCGTAAGATTAGCGCACGGCCGGTCTAGGGAACCATTACGATGATCAAATACTTCCACTAAGATTACTTTAATAATGCTTTTAAGATAATATCAATTTTTAACATAATATTTACACCATGTCCTTTTCTCCGTCTGCTTTTTCTCTTTTTTCTAAATAAAGTAAAGGTCAAGTACGAGACTTGAATCGGCATCTTAGCGAGCGAGTTTTCACTCATATGTGCCCGCCCGCCTAACCAGAAGTGTTCGGAGACTTCTGGATAGTGTCGCTTGAAGCATCAAAACTCATGAGGCTTTCCTCGCCTTCCCTGGATAATACTCTGCTATCCATTTCTGCCAGCGGCTGGGTCGACCGCGGGGGGTATTTTTTTTCCCAACCACAAGTACAATTCACACTGCTTCCAGCGGGAATCGAACACGGGTGTCCGAACGTCGGTAACCCAGTCGGGTTGTTTTCTCAACAAGGCTACCGAGGTCCCCTCCTTTTCTCAATTTCCTGATTAATTGAACTATTTTAGATGGTTGTTCAGATTAATTGTTGTTAGAGTCGAGATCACAGCACTTCGGACAAACCCATAGGTTATCAGTAACTTTCAACAGATGATGAGGTATAAAATGAATATAGATAATTTTAGCACATCTTTGATTGAGTTCTGAAGCCGCGATAGCACAGTGGTTAGTGAACTGGACTACAAAGGACAAGAGGTAGGGTTCGATCCCAACCTACGGCTTCCGGGTTCACCCATCCTTTAATGGGTACTAGATTTTTTTCTGGGAAAGTAAAGCGGCCTAGGCGTACTACCGACCACATTACCCCAAAAATCATGTGCTGAAGGTCTGTAAAATTTATGGTCACTAACACCATATTCGCTATACGCCACTTGGCGTGACGTGGGTACTTTACTTTTTTTTTTTTTACTTAGGTTGAGTTCATGGCTATAACGTACTCTGATGAGCATCATTGTTAACTGTTTAAGTATCGTTACGGGTTTTCCCTTACTTCTGGGATTTTCGGGGGATTTTCTGTAGGGTTAAGTCAAATGTTCGACATGTGGAATCGTCGTGAACTGTTGATTTTTATTTCAACACCACATGAAGAAAGGATGAACGAAAGAAAGGAAAACAGTGAGAACGAAAGAACATCTCTATTGAAAAAATAAATTCTATGCAAACATGAGAAATAAGATAACAGCTGAAACTATCCTTAAATAGCAAAAAAATGATGTCATTCAGGGGTAGGCCAAATATCTGCTCAACCAAAGATCTGTGTGAATAATCATTGTCATTTGTTGAAGGTTGTTAAACACTTATGGCTTTGTCCTAGTGCTTTGAAAGAAAGAAACAATGAAGGAAAGAAAGAATTAATTAATACATGAATGAATGAAAGATTGAAAGACAGAAAGAAAGAAGAGAGAGAAGGGGGGGGGGGAAGAGGATAGAAAAAAGTAAAGAAAGAATAGAGAAAAGAAGGAAATAGATACAGAGCGAGAAAAGAAAGAAAGAAATGTGAGAGAGAAATATTTTTTTAAATGCATAAAGAATGTAAGAAAGAAAGAAACAATAAAAAAGAAAGGCAAAAAAAGAAAGAAAAAAACCCTGGCGTCATTGTGAATAGAACCCTCTATGACATTATTTTATAAAACGACAGATTTGGCATTAGTCCATCGCTCTCTCTACTTGTCAGATGTTGCATTCTAATTTGTTGCAGCCTCCTTATTATCTTTACAGTATTTATGCAACAGAATGCCCCATTGTGCAACCTGCATTTCGTATAAGGGTTTTTATCAAGGCAAGTGAACTTCTTGCTTTCTTCTAAATATTTGTTTGTCTTGCTCATAGACCGACAATACAATCAGTGGCCGATGCAACTTACGATATTTTTATTGTAAGCAATAAATTTCCTACACTTCATACTGTCCGTGGCCATTCCTCACGGAGTGTCCCATGTCTTTGTCACACTATTCATCTCTATATTAGGCATACATAATTATTATATTTGCCTTGTCGGTCTTAAGCTAACATAACATTGTGGTTTTCCTCCGCCACCGATGACCTTAGTCGAAACGTTCGTCTGTTTAGTGTTGTCAGATTCGCAAAGGTTCAGAGTTATATTTGTTATTATTTGAAGATAACCACGAAGTCGTCATATTTATTCTCGCCTGTCTTTGAACATAAGCAGAATTAATGAATGTATAAAATATTAAATACTATGCGGGACCGTAAGTAGAGCGGAAAAGGACATGTAAAATGAACATAAAACGCTATGAAGCAGCTAAACTAATAGGAAGACAAGACAAATCGCGACTTTTAGACAAAAGTCTTCATCAGATATAACACAAACTATTAAAAATAAGCAAAGAAATCCAAACAGGAAAATAATCAGTGTGAAAAGAAAAACAGTGTTTTGTTTTCATGCTTCGATTTTCTCTGTTTAATTTGTGTACTAGTTTGCTTTACCCGAAGAAGGCTTTTGATGAAGCGTCGTGGTGTGTCTTGTCTTCCTGTTAGTTTAGCTTCTACATGCCGTTCTATGTTTATTTAACATAGTCTGCAACAGGGTGGCTTCTATATGTTGATTCGTGCAAGTCGTCATTAATAAACACAGAAGGACTAAGATAGAGCATGAGTTGCAAGTGTTCAGAGATATATAATATTGTATATCTCATATTTAATCGCCGAAATGATGACTAGTGAACCAGAGCTAATTAAGATCCTATTTCACCTTCTCTTAGTGACCATGAAAACATATCTAGCTAATCGAATAGGTGCGAAGAGGGAAGATAATCCGTTTCCTAAAAATGATGTACCGATTTCGGATACATTTGATCGCTTGTGCAGATATCGTTGCTTGATATAAGCCACAACACAGCACAAGTTATCAACTCTTCACCCTTTATCTGTTCTAGACAATGGGAAGGAGTCATATCGGGCAAGAACATGAAACGAATAATAAATGAACTATTTATTATTAACTTTGGTCCATTCTATTTAACATTTATCATATCCTTTTTTGAACTGAAGGACATTAAAAAAAAACCCTGAAGGGATGGAGTTGTAAGTGCGTTCGTCATCTGACTAGATGTTGTATGTTGAATTTTCAACTTTGGTGAGCGAAGACCGACTTGACTTTGGGATTTCACCCGGTCTTTTTAAATTGATACAAATATTTGTTTCTGGAAAAGAAAGTAGACAGATGGACGTAGAGCTGTCCATGTAAATCGTAATTATGCTGATGAGAATAAGATAGTTTTAAGGACTACAATATATTTCGCATACGCCATAAGACGTGATGAGTGTTATTAATAAATAAGTATAAAGCAGTTGTATTGTTAAGGGTTAAGAATGAGAAAAAAACATATGAGTTCTTGACAATCGGACAGCAGACATTTGTTGGAGACCACAGCAGTGTAGTTTTACAGAAGTTGGTAGAGATTACATTAGGCAGCTAACAAACAGTATTGAGAACTTTTAAAAAGAGACAACAGCGTAAAGGGCGATTGTTTTCGACATTAATAGGAAACAATCATAATCTTTGGCCACGTTATGAGAAGGGTTAACGGTCCAACTTGATTATATTTTGTGATAAGAGGAAAAATGGAAAGAAAAGAAAAGGATAAAGGGAAACAGAAAGAAAAGAATCAAAACAGTTTAAGAGTATCTTATGGGCAGTCAACAAAGGATACATCCCTTCTTTCTTTTTACCTACTTCACTTCCTCTTGTGCCCGTTCGGGTGTCGAGGGAGATACAAGTTCTGGTTCTCGCCTTTTTGGTGACTTCAGCTATTGCCAATTGGTGTTGTTGTCGCGCTGCTTTGATCTTGTCTGTCCATCTTCTGTTATTGAATTATTTGCGGGTCATCATCATTGCACTCCGAACATGTCCATAGGTGCTCAGATCCCCTCCTCAACAAGTCCATCTTCCGTTCTCTTGCTCATCTGCCTTTCTCTTCTTTTAATATTTTTTTTCTATGGTAAGGAATCGTATGTCGTTCTTTCTAGATGGGCAACCCAGTGTATTTGTTGTTTCTGTATGTAGCTTAGGGTAGATTCAATGCCTACTCTTTGTCTTATAATATCATTTCTGATTCTGTAAATTCTGGTCACTCCAAGCCCTGTAAAGATAATTACAAGTGTGTAGAGAGACGTACGTACGTGCCAGCAGTTACGGCACTTAATGATGATTTTTATTGCAGCTGCTAAGATATCAGAGCTATGTTTCCATGTGTCTCCATTGAATTCAACAACACTGAACCTCAATACGAATGTGATAAACATCATTATTACTTCTATTATCATCATTAACGATAACCAGCACTACTTATATTTGATCATCACAATAATCTCAAAGATTACCATCGTAATCACTAATATAACCAGCAACATTTTAGAATTTAAATTTCCTGAATTGGCCTATCAGTTTAGGTTCTGTCTACTTTTCCACTGATCAATTTATTTACTTTTCTGTTTCTCTTATAAAGGTGGTTCTCTCTTTTCCTTCTTCCTTAACCATTTCTCTATTGATTCCACAACATTTACTTGTATTGCATTGTACTTGATTTTAATCCTAATAATCGATATTTCTATTCTCTCCATTAGGAATTTATGGCTTTTTAAAATTTTAGTTAAATCTTTATCTGAGTTTTCACAGAATGACGTCAATATTTCTTGATAATACAACAACTGAATGGGCAGTAAATAATCTCGCAAACAACAATGACGAAAATGGGTTTTTCAGAACAAAGAATTTCAGACAAATCTTTAGGATATTGTGGGTAATGAAATTAGATGACACAGACATACGACTAATATGTAATTTATACTGGGAGCAAACAGTAATAATAAAATATATCAAAGAGAGCTCTACACCCATTGATATAAAAGGAGGAGTAAGATAGGGATGTATCCTATTACCAAGCTTGTTCAATCTATACACTAAGCAAATCTTTGAAAACATCACAGAACAGCCAGGCTTAAACATTAATGGAAAGATAATCAATAACCTAAGATATGCTGATGATACTGTACTACTAGCAGAAAATCCTAAAGATTTACAACAATTACTTAATGAAATAAACATAACAAGTACAAAATATGGACTAGATATGAATATCAAAAAGACCAAAACTATGATCATAAACAAATAAAATATTCAAAACCTACAAGTGGATATCAAAGTCGAAGAAATAGACCTGGAGACAGTTCAGAGCTGTAACTTCCTTGGACATACTATATAACCAGTGATGGATAATGTAAAACAGAAATACACAAACGAATATGAATGATAAACAAGTAATTTTAATGCAATGAAAAATATACTAACATCAAACCAAATAACACCAGGTCTAAAACTAAGAATAGCAAAATGTTATATCTTCTCAACATTCCTATATAGTGCAGAAACATGGACATTAGAGACGAAAACAGAATATATAATTGAAGTGTTTGAAATGTGAATATATAGAAAAATAGGTAGAATTGGATGGAAAGAAATGAAAACAAACGATGAAGTCTTAAAACAACTAACCATGAAAAGAGAACTAATAAACATAATTCAAACAAGACAAATTAAATTATTGGGGCATGCTAAAGACACAACAGCCTACTAAAAGTAATCTCGGAAGGACAAAGTCAAGGTAAAAGAGGCAGAGGCAGACCAAGACTAAAATGGACGTGTAACATAAAAAATGCACAAATCAGACTATGACAACTAGCACCATCAAAATAAGAGACAGAGCAAAATAGTGGTCCATGGTAGCCAACCTTCGATGTGGAGACGACACTCAAATGATGAGAGGGTAATGAAAAAAAACAATGTTTACATACAAAAAAACTTGAACTTGAAAAGAACTTTCTTATGAAAAACGTCTTGCAGGGGAAATAAAATACTATGATCACATCAAAAGTCTCACCAGGCTGGAAAGAACAATAACTGAAGGCATGGTTCCAGGAAGACCATATAGTAGCAGACCAAAAAGAAGGTGGTTTCAAGATACCAGAAAGAAGTTAAATATAGCAACAGAAGCAGTGAGAGATCAGGTCAGATACAGAAATTATTTTCGTCGGTCTTTGATGAGTGCAACGTTCTGCAAAGGACATGCTGCATGGTGATGATGATGATAACAAGTGAAATCATGTACGTAACATAGTTGTAGAAAAATACAATAAAATAAAAATTTCCTTTTCAGAGAGCTCTTGATTGATTTCCATTGTTTTTGGTTGATTAGCATTTAACAATTGTATATTTCGCTATCCTGTCTTTGAGAGCGTTGTCCTTGCTCATTAATTGTTGATTTTGCTTTACAATGATGCTTGTTGTTTGTTGTTTATTGCCACATCATTTATTTATGAATCGATGTACACAGGACAGCTCTCTCTCTCTCTCTCTCTCTCTCTCTCTCTCTATCTTATTATCTCTCTCTCCTCTCTGCACTTCCTCCTGCATCCATTCGGGTTCTTGCTGTAGGGCTTATTTGATGTTGTCTGTCCGTCTCACCTTTATTGCAACTAGTATTTGTAAATTATTTATTACAACTAGTATTTGTCAATCATTTATTACAACTAGTATTTGTAAATCATTTATTACAACTAGTATTTGTAAATCCTTTAACACAACTAGTATTTGTAAATCATTTATTAAAACTAGTATTTGTAAATCATTTATTACAACTAGTGTTTGTAAATCATTTATTAACCCTTTCAGTACGTTTCGCCGCACCGTGCGCCATGCCTAATTCGGCCGCGTACGGTTCGTCGCATGGTGCGCCACTCTCAGTTTGATTAGCGAGAATTATCATCAAACCACATTCTTTTTACATGTCTTGTTTCATCTTCGTATTGGTGAAATCTAATACCTTATTATATTATCTAAAAATTCATGTATAATATATTATATGTTAAATCAATACAAATATATTGGTCATTTCTTAAAACCATGAAAAATGTTGTCTCTGAAATCTCTCCCGTTGCATTGATAAAAAGCTTCTGTATGGAAAGAGTTAAAACTAGTAATTTTAAATACTTTATTACAACTGGTATTTTAAAGTCATTTATTACAACTAGTATTTATAAATCATTTATTACAACTAGTATTTGTAAATCATTTATTACAACTAGTATTTTAAAATCATTTATTACAACTAGTATTTTAAAATCATTTATTACAACTAAAAAAAACGTAGTAAAGTACCCCCGTCACGCCAAGTGGCGTATAGGGAATATGGTGTTAGTGATCATAAATTTTACAGACCTTCGGCACATGATTTTTGGGTTAATGTGGTCGGTATTACGCCCGTGCCGCTTTACTTTCCCAGAAAAAATCCGGTACCCATTAAAGGCTGGGTGAACCCGGACCCCGTCAGCTAGGATCGAACCCTTCCTCTTGTCCTTTGTAGTCCAGTTCACTAACCACTGAGCTATTGCGGCTCAATTTATTACAACTAGTAGAAAAGAGTCACTGTTACCAGCCATGCGAGCTGTAAGAGGTGACTAAGTAATCTTGGAATTGTCACCTGTGTGGTGGAGTAGAACGTGTACTGAGTAACCTTGTCAACGGAATTTACCGATGCATTTTGTGAAACGCTGTGACACGTGATATTGGCAATTCCTGACTACAATGAAAGTAGTTCCATAGAATAGAATAGAATAGAATAGAATAGAATAGAATAGAATAGAATAGAATAGAATAGAATAGAATATTAAATGAAGTGGTCGACAACGATCTTAAAGACAAAATACTAACGATAGACAGTGGTGCATACGCCATGACCACGAGTAGCATGACAATGGAGGTGATGGCAGTGACCAAGGCATTCAAATGGTTAGAGTCACAAGACTACATCCACGCATGTATACTGAGTGATTCGATGAGCATGATAAAAAAAGTGGAGGCGGGCTTTGTACGCATGCAATGGGTAGAGTCGTTGCAGAATTAAGAAATACGTACGGTCACCTTTGTCTATGTCCCTGGACATGCGGGAGTACGGGAAATGAGAGAGCGGACAGTTGGCTAGATGCGCTGTCGTTGAGGACGGGCAACCGATGGATAGGCGGACATCATCAATGCACTCCGAGATGTGGGAAGAGCACAGGACTTCGACAAACACAGATCAACGTCGCTTCTTCGGATGATGGAAATGGGAGTTAAGATGGGTACAGCCAGAAATGAGAAACTTAGTGGCCGTGTAAGAAGACTTATCAACCAACATAGAACTGGAGTCGTCAGTCGCTGGACACTGAGGGAATTGCTGAAGAGGGGATCTGAGCACCTATGGACATGTTCGGAGTGCAATGATGATGACCCGCAAATAACTCAATAACTCAATAACTAACGATAGTTTAATTTAGTTAAGTCGACAAATCATACAACCTTGTACATCGGACAAGTGTACTTTGTTCAGATTCCCTCTTTGGTTCCTTCATCAGAGTGGAACATCACCGCCACACGCCAGAGAAAGAACTGATAATGGTTACAGTTCAGATGTATGAACTGAGTGGAACAAACAAAGACCCTGAAACACTAACGATAATAATGATCAAGTAAGCAATACCATACATTCACGTAACGTTGTTCGTTCAAATGAGTTTCTTTCAACAAAAAATGGTGATAGCTGAAGTATCTCAACTGTTTAGGAACTCATCATCATTATTGAGTGCCGTCTCCGCATCGACGGTTGGCTTCCTTGGAGAGCCAATCCGCACTATTTCTTGCATTGATGGTGCAGTTTGTCATAGGCTGACTTGTCCAAATCAATAAAATCAACAGTTAAAGAGGAAGCAAAACGCTCTCAAAGACAGGATAGCGAAATGTTCATTCAATTTCTTAATGCTATTCAACCAAAAACAATGCAATTCAAGCAATGTAGAGGACATTTTCATTTTGTTTTCTATACCTATGTTATGTACAAGATTTCACTTGTTATCATCATCATCACCATCGGGTATCATGTACTTTCATTATATTGAAAGAAAGCAGAAATAAAGGATTTAGCCTTAATAGCAAAAAGACAGAAGTAATGGTAACAACAAAGAAAAAGACATCACCTCAGTGCAAAATAAAGACAAGTGTAACAATATTAAAACAGGTAAATGAATTTAAATATTTGGGAACTTTGTTAACCTCAGACGGAAGATGTACAAAAGAGGTGAGATGCAGAATGGCTCAGACAAAAGCAGCTTTCCAAAAAAATTAGGATGATACTATGCAATCCATTTTTGACAATCGGAACAAGAAAAAGCAGTTCTTAAATGTTATGTAGAGTCAGTCTTAACATATGGATGTGATGAATTTTGGACAATAGCACAATAAACAAGAAAATCACTGGAGTCTGTAGAAATGTGGTTTTACAGAAAAATGTTGAGAATAACATGGACAGCTAAGAAGAGTAATGAAAACGTTCTGAAAGAGGCCAAAGCAAAAAGAGAGCTAATTTCCAATATTAGGAAGAAACAATCATCATTTTTTGGCCATGTAGTGAGAGAGGAACAACTGGAATATATTGTAACAACTGGGAAAATTGAGGGAAGAAGAGATAGAGGAAAGCAAAGAGAGAAAAATACGACAGCTTAAGAGAATGTCTTGGCAGAAGGTCAACAACAGAAATGATAAATAACTGTCGAGAACGAAAATTGTAGAGAGATATGATCACCTATGCCAGCAGGCCCGGTAATTGATGATGATCATCATGTCTTTTGCAGAACGTTGCACTCATCGGAGCATCTCTGACGTGATCTCCCACTGCTTCTGTTGCTACATTTAACTTCGTTCTGGTATCTTGAAACCACCTTCTTCTTGGTCTGCTACTATGTGGTCTTCCTGGAACTATGTCTTCCTTTATTGTTCTTTCCATTTCAGTGAATCTTTTGATGTGATCGTAGTATTTTGATTTCCTCTGCAAGAAATTATTCTTAAGCCAATTCTTTACAATTTTTAGGTCTTTTAACATATATACATTACTCTTTTTCATTAAGCCATCATCATCGAGTGCCGTCTCTGCGTCCAAGGTTATCTACCACGTAGCGTCATTCCGCTAGGTCTCTTGTTTTGATGGTACAGATTGTCATAGGCTGACTTGTCATTCTTTTGATGTTACTCATCCATGTTCGTCTTGGTCTGCTAAGAAAGTACAAGAATTAAAGAATGAGATCCGGTGATCAAATTCTTAAAAGGTTGTGAAATGGATGGGCCCTAAAATGCTTTTCTGAACAGTCAAAGAAATAATTAAGTTACTTCCGTACTCGAATGTTGTGGATTTACATTAACTCTTTCAGTACGAAGGTTTTTTTATTAATTTAGCGGTAGAGATTTCAGAGACAACATTTTTCTTGATTTTAAATATTAATCTACATGTTTATATTTATCTAACACCTACCAAATGATATATTAATTTTTAGATAATTTAACAAGTAATTATATTTCACCAATACCAAGATAATACAAGACATAAAAAGAATATGGTTCAATGACAATAACCGCCTGTAAATACACTAATCAAACTGAGAGTGACGCACTGTGCGGCTAAACGTACACAACAGAAATCGGCAATGCATGGTGCGTCCAAACGTACGGAAAGAGTTAACCATCTGTTTATCTGTTTCCTATATCGAGTCAGGGCTGGATTAATCGAAAACTGTCTACTTGAATCGAATTCGAACTCAAGTCCATGGTAGTCCAGTTTACAAACCACAGAGGAACCGTGTCTCCCTGTAAAGTAAAGTAAAGTAAAGAGCACCGTCACACTAAGTGGCGTATAGGGAATACGGTGTTCGTGACCTTAATTTTTACAGACCTTCAGGACATGATTTTTGGGGTAATGTGGTAGGTATTACAACCGTGCCGCTTTACTTTCCCAGAAAAAAAAATCCGGTACCCATTAAAGGCTGGGTGAACCCAGAAGCCGACCTCTAGTCCTTCGTAGTCCAGTTTACTAACGACTGAGCTAGAGCGGCTCACGGGTCTCTCTGTTCTAATGAGTATTATTGTTTATTTCTCATCGGCCAGGAGAAACAACGCTCAACCTGGCAACATGGTTAGCACAAGTGCAGTAATTATTTATGCTGTAACAATTAATGTTAACATTGCGTGTTTTGATAAATGTAATACATTATTCATTATTGTGAACCACAATAAATCAATTTAAAGTCCCTAGATAGCTGATGCGACATTGAACATAAAGTAAAATAAATAAGTTTGTCCCGCCAAAAAAACTGCACAACTTTCATGGGTATGCATTCTTACATTTGTAGCATAGTAAAATAACGCCTCTGTGGTTATGTTTTGTTAGATTAAAAATATAGAAAAGAAACATCGACTCTAAAGGCTGTGTCTTGCAATCTTGATAGCATAAATAAAAATAACAATTACAAAAACTCTCTTCATTTAGACTGAAAGTGCAGAAGCAGAAAAATATGAAAAGTGCACCATTATGCCACGTGACGTATGGAGATATTAGTGTTAGTGTCGATATATTTTATAGACCTTCTGCACATTATTTTTGAGCTAATGTTGTCAGTATTACGTCCGTGCAGCTTTTATTTCACAGAAAATTCCCGGTACGCATTTAAGGCTGGGTGAACCTGGTAGCTGTTGATCAGGATCGAACCAAAACCTTGTCCTTAGTAGTTTAGTTCACTAACCACTGAACTATCCCGGCTCCCAATCTGTAGTGTATCATTTTAGATGTGTCTTTTAGATAGCAAAGATATCAAGGAAGCATTTGGGAGACTTTACAATGATACTCATATAAGCGTAAATTACACGTGAGAGCGTTTGATGTGCACACAGCTGATAGCAATGAGTTTACTAAGACAACAGATAGTGCATAGATTTGAATTCATCTGTTGAATGCAGACGGTAAACGCTAACTTGAATGCAGACAGTAAACGCTAACTTCAATGCAAACAGTCAACAATAACTTTAATGCACAAATTAAACGATAACATCAATGCAAACAGTTAACAATAACTTGAATGCACAAAGTAAACGATAACATCAATGCAAACAGTCAACAATAACTTGAATGCACACTGTAAACGCTAACTTCAATGCAAACAGTCAACAATAACTTGAATGCATACAGTAAACGATAACATCAATACAAATAGTCAACAATAACTTGAATGCACACTGTAAACGATAACATCAATACAAACAGTCAACAATAACTTGAATGCACACTGTAAACGATAACATCAATGCAAATAGTCAACAATAACTTGAATGCATACAGTAAACGATAACATCAATGCAAACAGTCAACAATAACTTGAATGCACACTGTAAACCATAACAGCAATGCAAATAGTCAACAATAACTTGAATGCATACAGTAAACGATAACATCAATGCAAACAGTCAAAAATAACTTGAATGCATACAGTAAACGATAACATCAATGCAAATAGTCAACAATAACTTGAATGCACAAAGTAAACGATAACATCAATACAAACCGTCAACAATAACTTGAATGCATACAGTAAACGATAACATCAATACAAACAGTCAACAATAACTTGAATGCATACAGTAAACGATAACATCAATACAAACAGTCAACAATAACTTGAATGCACAAAGTAAACGATAACATCAATGCAAATAGTCAACAATAACTTGAATGCATACAGTAAACGATAACATCAATACAAATAGTCAACAATAACTTGAATGCACACAGTAAACGATAACATCAATACAAACAGTCAACAATAACTTGAATGCATACAGTAAACGATAACATCAATACAAATAGTCAACAATAACTTGAATGCACAAAGTAAACGATAACATCAATACAAACAGTCAACAATAACTTGAATGCATACAGTAAACGATAACATCAATACAAATAGTCAACAATAACTTGAATGCACAAAGTAAACGATAACATCAATACAAACAGTCAACAATAACTTGAATGCATACAGTAAACGATAACATCAATACAAATAGTCAACAATAACTTGAATGCACAAAGTAAACGATAACATCAATGCAAACAGTCAACAATAACTTGAATGCATACAGTAAACGATAACATCAATACAAACAGCCAACAATAACTTGAATGCATACAGTAAACGATAACATCAATACAAACAGTCAACAATAACTTGAATGCACAAAGTAAACGCTAACATCAATACAAACAGTAAACAATAACTTGAATGCACAAAGTAAACGCCATCTTACCACGGCAACAGCCGGGGTTCGTAATCCTGGCGAGGACACCTGGGTTTTACTAATTCCCTAAAAATAGTAGGAGCCGCGATAGCTAGTGAATGAACGGACAAGTAAACGATAACTCGATCCCAAACAGCTCAACATAACTTGAATGCTAAAGTAAAGCAGCACGGGCGTAATACCGACCACATTACCCCAAAAATCATGTGCTGAAGGTCTGTAAAATATAGGGTCACTAACACCATATTTCCCTATACGCCACTTGCGTGACGGGGGTACTTTACTTACTTTACAAAGTAAACGCTAACTTCAATGCAAACAGTCAACAATAACTTGAATGCACAAAGTAAACGCTAACTTCAATACAAACAGTAAACGCTAACTTGAATGCACACAGTAAACGCTTACTTGAATGCAGACAGTAAACGCTAACTGGAATGCAGACAGTAAACGCTTACTTGAATGCAGACAGTAAACGCTTACTTGAATGCAGACAGTAAACGCTAACTGGAATACAGACAGTAAACGGAATCTTGAAAGCAGATATTAAACGGTAACTTGAATGCAGACAGTAAACGCTAACTGGAATGCAGACAGTAAACACTTATTTTAATGCAGATAAATTCAATTTGAGAAAGTAAATAAAGAAATATAGCTACTACAGACAAGACCTTACTACAGTCACTAAACCCGTTATCTCTCAAGATTGATGGGGCCCTACTGTTGCTGCTAGCCGCGATAGCTCAGTGGTTAGTGAACTGGACTACAAAGGACAAGAGGTAGGGTTCGCTCCCAACCGACGGCTTCCAGGTTTATCCAGCCTTTAATGGGTACCGGATTTTTTTCTGGGAAAGTAAAGCGGCACGGGCGTAATACCGACCACATTACCCCAAAAATCATGTGCCGAAGGTCTGTAAAGGTAAAGTACGAGACTTGAACCGGCGTCTTAGCACGCGAGTTTCCACCCATATGTGTTCGGCCGCCTATCCAGAAATGTTCGGAGATTTCTGTATAGTGTCGCCTCAAGCAACGAAACTCAGATGCGAGGCAACGTTCCTCACCTTCTCATGGTATTACACTGGTACCCATTTCTGCTAACGGCTGGGTCGACCGTGGGAGTAATTTTTTTTTTTCCAACCACGAGTACAATTCACACTGCTTGCAGCGGGAATCGAACACGGGTTGTCCGAACGTCGGTGGTCCAGTCGGGTGGTTTTCCCAACTAGGCTACTGAGGCCCCCAGGTTTGTAAAATTTATGGTCACTAACACCATATTCCCTATACGCCACTTGGCGTGACGAGGGCATTTTTTTTTCACTGTTACTGCTGGTTAGACTGTTTGTATGAAAGAACAGCTTTTATAATTATAACTTGTTAGGTTGTTCAGTTTACTTAAACTGAATTGCCATTAATATGATGCCAATATTAGACCGGTGACATAGGAGAATGTGGAATTAATGCGGCTCTGAAACAATCCTTTCCTGGCAAGAAGTGGCCAAAACTTATTAAGTGTTTATTATAATATCTATAAAATGATAAGCGGCATGATTATTTAAAATAGAAATAAAGTTGAACGAGAAAACATCATCATCATCTGTCATTCTGGCTGGCGCAGACGATCATTTCTTTCCAAAAACTTCTATCCACAGTGTATCGTATCAATTCTGTTGTTGACTAGTTTCCATTTCGTGACACTAAGATATCTAGTACCTTCTCTCTTTTTTCGTCCACGATCTCTCTTCCCTGTATTTTGCCATTTGTAACCAAGTATTCCAACTTTCCTCTTCTCATGATGAGCACGAAAAATGTTGATTGTTTCTTTCTTGTATTTTTAAGAGTTCCCTTTTTGTGTTGGCCTCATTGAGAATGTCCTCATTGGTCTTTTCAGCTGTCTAGCAAACTTTCAAAATTCTTCTGAGAAATCCCATCTCTGTGGTTTCTAATCGTCTTTTCATTTGTTTGTATACTGTCCATGATTCGCCTCCATACGTCAGAAATAGGTCTATATAATAATCATCATCATCTTCCATACTGGTTGGCGAAGGCGATCATGTCCCTCCACAATATTCTATCTACAGTGCATCGTATCAGTTCTGTTGTTGACTGTTTTCCATGCCATGACACCAAACTATCCAGTATTTTCTCTCTTTGTCGTCCGTGATCTCTCTTTCCTTTTATTTTGCCAGTTGTAACCAAGTATTCCAACTTTCCTATTCTCATGATGTGCCCAAAAAATATTGATTGTTTCTTTATGATGCGCTTTAGGAGCTCCCTTTTTATGTTGGCCTCTTTGAGATTGTCCTCATTGCTGTCCAGGGAACTTTCAACATTCTTCTGAGAAATCCCATCTCTGTGGCTTCTAGTCGTCCTTTCATTCGTTTGTCTACTGTCCATGATTCGCTTCCATAGGTCAGAATTGCTTCTATATAGCACCGATGAACTCTCTTTCTCATTTCAATTGACATAGATCTGTTGCATAAGATATTGGGTCTATATAGCACGAGAAAATAAATTAATATAAATAAGAAAGTTATACTCATGACAGAGTTCTACTGTTGTTCTTGGGTCGAATACGCAGAAAATAATTGGATTGAAAGGAAAACAGATCTTAATATCGATCAGCTGCTTAGAGTTCACGTTGGCGAAGATGAATCGATGGGTGAGGGATTCATACCTGATAAAGGCTACCTATTATTATCTGTCGACCGTTATGTGTTCTTATGAATTCATTTTAAACTATAGTATCGTTGTCTGTTGTTTTAACAAATGGATCTGTGAAGAGGAGATCAAAATCAACGTATGATTGCTTCGTTAGAATTTAAGAAAAAGAATCGGCTCATGGGTGAGTGCTGACGATAGAGACATCAAACTAAAGATGACCAAGACCTGCCTCATTGATTTGCTTGCATCTATCTATGGTGACTTCGTGGCTTTGACCTCCTATTATCTCTGAGTAGTGAGATCCAATGTGTAACCCTCACGGACAACGGCAGAGAACAGGTGGTTCAGTGTACATTCAACTCACGTAAAAGAACCATTGGCAGTTGAAAGTCGAAAAGATTCGAACGAAAATTACCACTGTCCAGAAAAAAAAAAAACTTATCTGAGCAAAAAATCCACTCAAAAAATCTCGCCGATATAAAAAAAGAGTATCTCTGAAGTTGAAGAATATCTGCCTGTATGGCGAGGGACACCTGAGTACACGAATGCCGGTGTGAAATTAAAAAAAAAATCATTTTAACGCAAAATTAGGTTCCTCTACACTTTGCTAGAGATAACGTACCCAAACATCAACAACCTGCGACCGAGTGTTACAAAATATAGCGACCAAGTATGGCGTGTCAAGCAAAATAGAAGAAATAAAGGTTCATGTCAACTGTAACAAGGAGCAAGGAACGATTTTCTCAATATGACGGTCACAAAGAAAACAACTAAGAAGATGCATTAGATACAATTATTACCGAGTAAAGCGGTGCGTACATTTTAACTATTCGTAGTTCCAGCATGAAAAGGGAGATTATTACATTTAGCACACACTAAGCAAGTCTATATTGAAGAATTTATTTATCATGCCCGTCATTCAGCCTACCCTTCAAACTATGGGTGAATCAGTTAAGCGTGTGATAAGAAATTCAAAGACTTCATATTATTCGTAATTATGTGGTGTACTGCTGTTGTCATTGAGACTGAAAAAGCTGACAGGCATGCCTCCAGATTGTTGAACACTGGAACTATTTTTAACAGGAGCCAAGAGATAAATGGAACCAATTCAATATCTATGTTTATTTGGCAGTAACACGCCGGATGACCGAGACAAAAGGAAAAAAAAAACTGGGACTTTAATAATTAAACGTTAGTCTATGTTCGAGAAGCAAAACATTATTAAGGTCATTAATTTGTAATTATTATATGATAGTGAAATGACCTCTACCACAATAGTTGAACAACATTCACAAGTAGTTGAATATCTTTACAGGAGGCTGCGGAAAACAAATCAGCGTAGTTTATTAACTCCCACTCATCGGGTCCGTGTCACTGGGTGGACCAAAAACTATCGATCGCTCCAAATCGGCTTTGAGTCACTGCAACACAAATCACATGAACAAAATATGAACTTTCAGAATAAATGAACTTTGTGATGTGTTAATAACTGTTACTAACTACATCATCATCATCATCGAGTGCCATCTCCGCAACGAAGGTTGCCTACCATGGAGCGCCATTCTGCTCTGTCTCTTCCTTTGATGGTGCAGGTTATCCTAGGTTGATATGTCCATCTTTTGATGTTACTCGTCCATGTTAGTCTTGGTCTGCCTCTGCCTCTTTTACCTTGTATCCCCCCCCCACCCCGGATTACTTTTAGTAGGATGTTGTGTCTTTTAATACGGCCCAAAAATTGCATTTGTCTTGTTTCAATTGTGTTTAACAATTCTCGTTTCATTTTTAGTTGTTATAAGACTTCATCGTTTGTTATCTTTTCTTTCCATCCAATTCTAACTCTGTCCTGTTTTCTTGACCAGTGTCCATGATTCTGCACCATATTGGAATGTTGAGAAGATATAACATGATATTAACTACAGACAGTGTAAATAGGTTATACTACATCTTGATCAGGACAATACAATGAATGTCTGACATATAATGACGTGTTAAAGATTCCTTCCACGTCTTGCTACACGTACGGGGAATATAGTGTTAGTGACCATATTTTCTATGACCACGCACAATTTTTGGTGTTGTGGTCAGTATCACGCCAGACCGCTTTTACTTCCAAAAGAAAAATCTCATTTACCCCCATTTTCAAAAGCTCGGTGATCTCCGGAATCTTGTCGGTTCATAAAAGAGAAATCGCCACTATTGGGGTCGAAGCCGGACATTTCCGATGAGGAAGCGATATACTAACCACTCAGCCATTGAGCTTTCCTTTTATGGCGTGTGGGGAATAAATATTAATCTTTACTATATTAGAAGACATCTATCTATCTATCTATCTATCTATCTATCTATCTATCTATCTATCTATCTATCTATCTATCTATCTATCTATCTATCTATCTATCTATCTATCTATCTATCTATCTATCTATCTATCTATCTATCTATCTATCTATCTATCTATCTATCTATCTATCTATCTATCTATCTATCTATCTATCTATCTATCTATCTATCTATCTATCTATCTATCTATCTATCTATCTGTCTGTCTGTCTGTCTGTCTGTCTGTCTGTCTGTCTGTCTGTCTGTCTGTCTGTCTGTCTGTCTATCTATCTATCTATCTATCTATCTATCTATCTATCTATCTATCTATCTATCTATCTATCTATCTGTCTATCTATTGTCCTTTCAAGCCGTGAACGGCACAGCAAAACTTGTTGACTCTTTTATGTTCAAGTATCTTTGCTATTAAGAGTCCGACGTTTGTTCAGGATTCGCATTATATCTCGCCAAACACCTCTGTTCTGTTGAGCCTATCAATTTCGGCAACGGAGTTGACGCTGTTATTGTTGCTCCTCAAATCAGTGTTCACTTTTAGTACCACCATTGTTCGACCTCTTTTCCTCTGCCCTCGATTTGTGAGTTTGCATTACGAATATCTTGATATCACTTCTCATCACGTGGGCGACATGTGTCCACATCTTTTACAGATTATGGGTGATATTGTAGTATGTACAACCCAATTATCTTAGCAAATCTCATAAACTCAAACTATTGCTCAAATCTACTATCTATCGTTCTCGTTCCACAATAGGTCGGTATGGCAATATTGCAATATTTTAGTTGATTCATGGTTTCCATCGTTGCTTTAAAAGCTATAGTAGTAGAACCTCAGTCAGTTAACATGTAGTAAGAAAGCCTAAAGTAAAGTACCCTCGTCACACCAAGTAGCGTATAGGGAATATGGTGTTAATGACCATAAATTTTACAGACCTTAAGCACATTATTTTTAGAGTAATGTGGTCGGTATTACGCTCGTGCCGCTGTACTTTCCCAGAAAAAAAAATTCGGTACCCATTTAAGGCTGGGTAACCCGGAAGAAGTCGGTTGGGATCGAACCTACCGCCTTGTCCTTTGTAGTCCAGTTCATTAACCACTGAGCTAAAGCGGCTACCTCAGTACTTTTATGCATGGTGGTTTTGGTTGAGGTTTGTTCTTCTTGTTGTAACTTTGTTGTTCTTATCGTGAATGTTGATATCTCAAGTTACCGGAACTACACACATGAAAGGATTAGCCCGGTGCTCAATATCCTCTTCACATGGAAAATGGTCTAATAGGACAGCTGTTAGATTAGAGATAAGAAAATAAAGTACAATAACATTAGTACAAAGTTAAAGAATGTTTACAGCTTTAGGCTGTGGAGAAACATTACAGGCCAATATCTATAGTGAAAAAAAAGTAAAGTACCCCCGTCACGCCAAGTGGCGTATAGGGAAATATGGTGTTAGTGACTCTATATTTTACAGACCTTCAGCACATGATTTTTAGGGTAATGTGGTCGGTATTACGCCCGTGCTGCTTTACTTTCCCAGAAAAAAATCCGGTACCCATTTAAGGCTGGGTGAACCCTGAAGCCGTCGGTTGGGATTGAACCCTACCCCTTGTCCTTTGTAGTCCAGTTCACTAACCACTGAGCTATCGCGGCTCCCCAATATCTATGATGTAGTTAAATGCTACATATGGCTGACCATTGTGCAAGGGATTGGAGCTTCATCACGTACTTAAAATCATCATCATCATCATGTGTCATACCGGTTGGTTGAGGCGATCATGTCCACAATCTTCCATCCACAGCGCATCGTATCAGTTCTGTTGTGGACTGTTTTCCATGTAATGACATCATGCTTACCAGTATTTTCTCTGTTTGTCGTCCGTGATCTCTCTTTCCCTGTATATTGCCAGTTGTAACCAAGTATTCCAACATTCCTCTTATCATGATGTGCCCAAAACATGTTTATTGTTTCTTTCTGATGTTTTTTAGGAGCTGCCTTTTGGTGTTGGCCTCTTTGAGAATTTCCTCTTTGGCCTTTTTAGCTGTCCAGGGAACTTTCAACATTCTTCTGCGAAATCCCATCTCTGTGGCCTCTAATGGTATTTTCATTTGTTTGTCTACTGTCCATGATTCGCTTCCATAGGTCAGAATTGGTTTTATATAGCACCGATGAACTCTTTTTCTCACTTCTATTAACATAGATTTGTTGCATAAGATATTTTTCCATATTCTGACATGCTATTTTGGCATGAACTATTCTGCGTTTTATTTCTGTGGTGATCTTTCATCTGATGTTATCACTGTGCCCAAGTATTTGAAACGTTGCACTTGTTTCAAATTTGTCCTGTTTATTTTTATGCTGCATGAAGGCAATGATTGTTTCTTCGATATGACCATTACTTCTGTTTTCTTACTATTCAGACTGAGACCTTTCTTGTTCCTTTCTTTTACTATTATGTCTATCATTTCTTATAGTTCATTCTCTGTCTCTGCTATTAAGACTGTCTCATCGCATATAGTGAATTATTTATGGTGTGGCCGTTGACTTCAATTCCTTTTTTGTCTACTTTTGATCTCATAATATATTCGCTGTAATGAGAAAAGCACAAATCCGACGACAGAACACAGCCTTGTCTGAATCCATGTTTTATTCATTGGAAGTGTCCTATATTAAGTAATTTTCAAAAGAAAGCCATGGAGCGAAATTATGAATATCCAAAAGACTAAAACTATGATCATAAACAAAGATAATAATCAAAACATTCAAGTGCATATCAAAGTTGAAGGAATAGACATGGAGACAGTGCAGAGCTACAACTACCTTGGACATACTATAACCAATGATGGAAAATGTAAAACTGAAATAAACAAAAGAATAGGAATGGCAAAAAGTAATTTTCATTCCATGGAAAATATTTATATACATCAAAACAAATAACACCAAGGATAAATCTAAGCACAGCAAAATGTTATATCTTCTCAACATTCCTGTAAAGTGCAGAAACATGGACATTAGATAAGAAAGTAGAACAGAGAAATGAAGCTTTTAAAATGTGGATTTATAGACGAATTGGAAGAAAACAAACGATAAAAACTTAAGACAGCTAAAAATGAAAACAAAACTACTAAACACGATTCAAACAAGACAAATGAGATTCTTGGGACATGTTAAAAGACACAGCAGCCTACTAAATGTAATCTTGGGAGGAAAATACAAGGTAAAGACCAAAACTAACATGGACGAGTAACATCAAAAGATGGACAAGTCGGCCTATGACAACCTGCACCATCAAAACAGAACAGAATGGCGCTGCATGGTGGTCAACCTTCGATGCGGAGACGGCAATATATGATGAGGATGATAATGTTGATAATGAGTTAAATACAAAGTCATCTTTCTGGAAATCAAAAGAGAGAATCACAAATACAAATAATGAATTGGAAAGAAAATAATAAAGAATTATAATAAATACATCATATAATAACTATACAAATCCGAATAGAAACTATTTTGAAATCACGGTCCCTGGGACATGTCAACAAAGTAAGTAAAGTAAAGTAGCCACGTCACGCCAAGTGGCGTATAGGGAATATGGTGTTAGTGACCATAAATTTTACAGACCTTCGGCACATGATTTTTGGGGTAATGTGGTCGGTATTACACCCGTGTCGCTTCACTTTCCCAGAAAAAAATCTGGTACCCATTAAAGGCTGGGTGAACTCGGAAGCCGTCGGTTTGGATCGAACCCTACCCCTTGCCCTTTGTAGTCCAGTTCACTAACCACTGAGCTATTGCGGCTCCCATGTCAACAAAGACCGATAGAAAATGACTTTCCGAATGATGCTTTTCTTCAACACTTAATGTGGAATGTTTGGTTTGAGCGTACGGCATCGACATCAGGACAAGAAGCTCTCGGGTTCAAAGTCCACCAAAAGCGGGAGTGATATTTCGAAAATCCTCATCATCATCATCATCAAGTACCGTGCCTACTGGCGTCGGTGATCATGTCTCTCCACAACTTTCGATCTCGACAGTTCTTTATGGTTTCTGTTGTTGACCTTCTGCCAAGCCATTGTATTAAGCTGTCAGGTATTTTCTCTCTTTGTTTCACTTTATCTCTTCGGTCCCTCAATTTTTCCATTTGTTACAATATATTCCAGCTGTTCTCTTCTCATTACATGGCCAAAAAATGATGATTGTTTCTTCCTAATATTGGAAATTAGCTCTCTTTTTGCCTTGACCTCTTTCAGAACATGTTCATTACGCTTCTTATCTGTCCATGGTATTCTCAACATTCTTCTGTAAAATAACATTTCTACAGACTCCAGTGATTTTCTTGTCTGTTGTCCTATTGCCCATGATTCACATCTATATGTTAATACTGGCTCTACATAATATTTTAGAACTCTTTTTCTTGTTTCAAAAATAGTAAAACAATAATCCATGGTCTCTTTATCTTCCCCTGATCTCTTGGGTAGTGAGATACGATGTTTTGCCTTCTCGAATAACGGCAATAGACAAGTGTTCCAGTGTGCACTCGCGCACGTTAAATATTTATTTACAGGTAAAATCGAAAAGAGTAGGCCATAAATGTGGTCGTTGCCTGGGCAAAATTGTCAACAATAACATACCCATAGTAGCATTAATATTGCTTTTATTTACTTCTTTTGTCTTTGTTTTAATATTGTTCCACTTTTCTTTATTTTGCACTAGAGTCTGTAGAAATATGGTTTTACAGAAGAGTGTTGAGAATACCATGGACAGCTAAGAAGAGTAATGAAAACGTTCTGGAAGAGGTCAAAGCAAAAAGAGAGCTAATTTCTAATATTAGAAAGAAACAATAATATTTTTTGGCCATGTAAAGAGAAAAGAACAACTAGAACATATTGAAACAACTGGAAAAATTGAGGGACGAAGAGATAGAGGTAAGCAAAGAGAAAAAAAAATACCAGACAGCTTAAGAGAATGGCTTGGCAGAAGGTCAACAACAGAAATGATAAATAACTGTCCAGATCGATAGGTGTGGAGAGACATGATCACCTACACCAGTAGGCCCGGTACTTGATGATGATGATGATCTCACATGCTCACATGATGATCGTGATCTGCCCATGGCGTCTGGTGTTCTCGCAACGTTCATTGTCGTTGCGTTGTTTTGTGCTTTGATCTTTCTGTTTTATCACATGGGCAAACCATTGTATCTGTTGTTACTTTTGCTGGCCGTAGAAATTCTGACGGTTCGCATTGATCATCTCCTTTAATACATGAGCTATCATACTGGCCATTTACACCATAACGCTTCAAATAATATTTCAAGTTACCTTCTTTTAAAATCTCATTTTAAAAAAATTATAACATGAAAAAGGTCGTTATGCTGAAATTGTAGTCCGCTCTAGAATCATGCCCCTTCTAGTCTTGTTTCTTCTCTGTTACAATATTCTTGTCTGTTACAATATTCTTGTCTGTTACAACATTCTTTGTCTGTAACAATATTCTTGTCTGTTACAACATTCTTTGTCTGTTACAATATTCGTGTCTGTTACAATAATCTTGCATTTTACAACATTCTTTGTCTGTTACAATATTCTTGTCTGTTACAACATTCTTTGTCTGTTACAATATTCTTGTCTGTTACAACATTCTTTGTCTGTTACAATATTCCTTGTCTGTTACAATATTCTTTGTCTGTTACAATATTCTTGTCTGTTACAACATTCTTTGTCTGTTACAATATTCTTGTCTGTTACAACATTCTTTGTCTGTTACAATATTCTTGTCTGTTACAACATTCTTTGTCTGTTACAATATTCCATGTCTGTTACAATATTCTTGTCTGTTGCAATATTCCTTGTCTGTGACAATATTCCTTGTCTGTTACAATATGCCTTGTCTGTTACAATATCCTTGTCTGTTACAATATTCATCTAGGCCAAGATTTGAAAGCAAAATTCTTATCATGAAGTTCCGTAAATTAAATGACACTAGGCTATGTTTAACCTCCCCTCTCCACTGCCTCCGTAAACACGTTACTCGCTCGACAAATCTTTCCACCACGTCACAAGCTGGTTCCTCGTCAACCTCGGAAAGTGAAACGATCACATAAATCAACAAACGAGTTATGTGCAAGCTATGTACTAAGGATTTACGTATTTCCCTTATAAGAAATATTAATTTAGTATCTATCTACATTCATCATCATCATCGAGTGCCTTCTCCGCAACGAAGGTTGGCTACCATGGATCGCCATTCTACTCTATTTCTTGCTTTGATAGTGCAGGCTGACATAGATTGAATTGTGCATCTTTTGATGTTACTCGTCCATGTTAATCTTGGTCTGCCTCTGCCTCTTTTACCTTGTATATGTCCTTCCAATATTACTTTTAGTAGGCTGTTGTGTCTTTTAACATGCCCCAAAAATTTCATTTGTCTTGTCTTAATTGTATTTAGTAGTTCTCTTTATATTTTCGGTTGTTTTAAAACTTCATCGTTTGTCATCTTTTGTTTCCATCCAATTCTACATATTCTTCTATAAATCCACATTTCAAAGGCTTCAATTTTCTGTTCTGTTTACATCTATCTACATTAAGCCGAGTAAACGGATACTACTGCATCAAACGGGATCTTCCTGATAGTCCGCCTTTCGTGCCTAAACGTTGAAAATTGTCCTGTTATATCTTTCTGTGTAAATAAAATGTAAGCACATTATTGGATCTAAATCTAATTCACATAAACTTCGATCCCGTTGATCACATACACTTTCGGTTTCTGTTTTCGCTTGTAAATTATATTGTAGCAGCAACAAAAATGTTAACACTTGTAATTTAAATACTGTTTTTAACAACTGATGCAATGGACTGCTAAGTATAGCTCTTAATCGTCTTGCAATAACATGCAAGAAATCATGCTTCAGTTCTTTCTTATCGACAATCAATTGAACATATTTTATGAACGATAAGAGTATTCCGAGGCATGTTAAGTTTGTCCCATAAAAAACACAATGTTTATAGATTTCTCTTATTCAGTGCTTGCTTTTAACACATTCAATCAACTTGTTAAACTAATCATTTTTAAGCCAGGTCGAATAATACCATCTATTGGTTGACATTTTAAACATTACCACAACATACAACATTAGAACCTTAACAACGGTTGCGTTTTTTGGCCAGTGAACATGCATCATTAATAGCCTCCTTCAGGCACAGTTTGACTGTAGAATTTGCAACGCCCATCGGAAATGTCATTTTTTTCATTTCTTTCGCCGTGTATTCTATTTTTATATGAATTTGCCTGCTTCTTGCTTGAGTTGGAACTTTAGAGTGTATTTCCAAAGATTGCGGTCTGCAGCTATCGCTTCCCAGGCTGCAGGGTTTATTCTCTCTAGGGCGCCAGCCCTTGTCTCTTCTCTCCACGCAGTCAGGTCCATGTAACATATCTCTTCTCTCCAAGCTGTCAAGTCCATGTAACATGTCTCTTCTCTCCAAGCTGTCGAGTCCATGTAACATGCCCCTTCTCTTCAAGCTGTCAAGTCCATGTAACATGCCCCTTCTCTTCAAGCTGTCAAGTCCATGTAACATGCCCCTTCTCTTCAAGCTGTCAAGTCCATGTAACATGCCCTTCTCTTCAAGCTGTCAAGTCCATGTAACATTTCTCTTCTCTCCAAGCTGTCAAGTCCATGTAACATTTCTCTTATCTCCACGCAGTCGGGTACATGTAACATTTCTCTTCACTTCAAGCTGCCAAGTCCATGTAACATTTCTCTTCTCTCCAAGCTGTCAAGTCCATGTAACATATCTCTTCTCTCCAAGCTGTCAAGCCCATGTAACATTTCTCTTCTCTCCAAGCTGTCAAGTCCATGTAACATTTCTCTTCTCTCCAAGCTGTCAAGTCCATGTAACATTTCTCTTCTCTCCAAGCTGCCAAGTCCATGTAACATATCTCTTCTCTCCAAGCTGTCAAGTCCATGTAACATGCCCCTTCTCTTCAAGCTGTCAAGTCCATGTAACATTTCTCTTCTCTCCAAGCTGTCAAGTCCATGTAACATGTCTCTTCTCTCCAAGCTGTCAAGTCCATGTAACATGTCTCTTCTCTCCAAGCTGTCAAGTCCATGTAACATTTCTCTTTTCTCCAAGCTGTCAAGTCCATGTAACATTTCTCTTCTCTCCAAGCTGTCAAGCCCATGTAACATTTCTCTTTTCTCCAAGCTGTCAAGTCCATGTAACATTTCTCTTTTCTCCAAGCTGTCAAGCCCATGTAACATTTCTCTTCTCTCCAAGCTGCCAAGCCCATGTAACATTTCTCTTCTCTCCAAGCTGTCAAGTCCATGTAACATTTCTCTTCTCTCCACGCAGTCAAACCCTTGTAACATGTCTCTTCTCTCCACGCAGTTAAACCCTTGTAACATATCTCTTCTCTCCACGCAGTCATGCTCATGTAACGTATCTCTCCACGCAGTCAAGCTCATGTAATGTATCTCTCCACGCAGTCAAACCCTTGTAACATGTCTCTTCTCTCCACGCAGTCAAGCCCTTGTAACATGTCTCTTCTCTCCACGCAGTCAAACCCTTGTTACATGTCTCTTCTCTCCACGCAGTCAAGCTCATGTAATGTATCTCTTCTCTCCACGCAGTCAAGCTCATGTAACGTATCTCTTCTCTTCACGCAGTCAAGCTCATGTAATGTATCTCTTCTCTCCACGCAGTCAAGCTCATGTAACGTATCTCTTCTCTCCACACAGTCAAGCTCATGTAATGTATCTCTTCTCTCCACGCAGTCAAGCTCATGTAATGTATCTCTTCTCTCCACGCAGTCAAGCTCATGTAATGTATCTCTTCTCTCCACGCAGTCAAGCCCATGTAATGTATCTCTTCTCTCCACGCAGTCAAGCTCATGTAATGTATCTCTTCTCTCCACGCAGTCAAGCCCATGTAATGTATCTCTTCTCTCCACGCAGTCAAGCTCATGTAATGTATCTCTTCTCTCCACGCAGTCAAGCTCATGTAATGTATCTCTTCTCTCCACGCAGTCAAGCTCATGTAATGTATCTCTTCTCTCCATGCAGTCAAGCCCATGTAATATGTCTACTTTCCCCAAGCAGTCGGGCCTATATAGACTTCTGATAATACAGGGCTTAAGCCCGTGTAACAATAGTTATGAACTCTCGACTTCAACCAACGGGTTATCAAAAGCGTGAGAGGATCTAAGGGCCACCTAAAATATGCATTTGGTTGTTGTGCACATGTTTCGAGTATTACAAGAGTCTAATTATAAATCTTTACCTTGGCTATAAAAACATAACAGGGGGAGGTTGAAAATAGCGCACTCAAAGTTTGTTTTATTTTCTCTGAACGTTTGAAGCTGTTTCCTCGGCCACTTTTTCTCTACTTTGGTACATGGTACAACATACTCTGTTGAACATATCTATTGCTTCAATAATTTGTCAGAACATTCGAGACGTCTGAAGTCAAGGATCGGATAACATTTCTGATTTTTTAAGGAAAATACCTACAAAAATACACTGGAATTATAGCATCTGACTTGAATAGAAGAAAAAATATCCAACGTTGTGCAAAAATAAACCGAGCATAGAAATCTGAAGGAAAATCGACGCTGAATATTATCGTGATTTGAACGTGTCGCTTACCTGCCTCTTGACATCACCATCTATAGAGGTAAGCCTGATAAAAACACGCTTACTATCGTGGCGTCTTTAGCTATAGAAGTCTTAGGCGGCTGACGTATTTCAATCTACAACCGTTCCTGCTCGCAGAGTTAAAACGTCATACTCGTTGAGGGTTTCCCAGAGATTCCCTTTCAGCCCTCAGGCGTACTTCTATAGATATCGATGATCTTGGCGACACAGTTTATGGACAGCGGTATGTAGACCTTCTGACTAAACAAAGAAAGGCTGTGGCCATAAAACTAAGGTTAGCACTCATTACAATTGTATTAGACACTAGAGAACAATGGTAATAAAAGATAATGTTATATATCGTTTATCTAAGTTTTTAGAATGCAGCATTCCCGAAATAATTAATACAAAACATAAACTATACATTTTATTTTCTTTTGAAAAAATCAGTATTACCTGAAGCTAGAATGAGTTACAACGTAATTGGACATCACGAGTGCAATGCTGAGCTAGCATTCGAATGTAGGTGAGATAGCTCTAACAACAAGAATTTATTCATGCTAAATTCGAATGTAGGTGAGATAGCTCTAACAACAAGAATTTATTCATGCTAAATTCGAATGTAGGTGAGATAGCTCTAACAACAAGAATTTATTCATGCTAAATTCGAATGTAGGTGAGATAGCTCTAACAACAAGAATTTATTCATGCTAAATTCGAATGTAGGTGAGATAGCTCTAACAACAAGAATTTATTCAGGCTAAATTCGAATGTAGGTGAGATAGCTCTAACAACAAGAATTTATTCAGGCTAAATTCGAATGTAGATGTGATAGCTCTAACAACAAGAATTTATTCAGGCTAAATTCGAATGTAGATGTGATAGCTCTAACAACAAGAATTTAATCAGGCTAAATTCGAATGGTGGTGAGGCATAGGATAGCTCAGGAGAAAGTTGAATTAGAAAGAATGAGAGAGATATTGCCCTTTGTAGTCCAGTTCACTAACCACTGAGCTATCGCGGCTCACATTTGATGTCATTGCTGCACGTGTAATTATTTGTAATGTAATGCCTCCGTCTCTGAACATTTTGCTGCCCTGCTGAGTACAAGTCAAACCGTCATTGAAAATGAAGATAAGAAATAAACTTAGCAGGTAATATGAAGCCAGTAGTGACATTAGCATGAGCTAGATGTGATGGTCACTTTCATGGCCTGTCATATCTGACACGATGCAACAGTACAACTCAGTGGATGATGTTACACTTAAGTTTCATACATTGAAACCTGACCAGTTAATGCATTTGTATCATTTAAACATCACAGCTCTAGTACGTGGATCAAGGCTCTCCGTGGAGGTTCTCAGTATTTGGAGAATATCGAAGTACCTATGTTTTTGTTCTGAGTGCAGTGTTGATAATCCTAACTTAACATAACAGTACTGACATATACAAATGGTCTGAATTATTTATATATCCTTATATTGTATAGTCTTCTAACTACCTATGAAATAACTTGCTGTTGAATTGTTAACAAATTATTTGATATTCTCATTTCTCATTAAATAAGCTAAATTGATGATATCTAATTAATCAATACGAATTGCTGATCCCATATTCAACGACAGTTATTGTCTTCTCATTGCGAAATACCTCTCTCGATTATCTCACTAAACAGCAACAGTTACGCATTTTCCATGAAATTACTTGAAATGTTGATCTTTCACCGATTCATCAAAATTCTGCACATCACTGAATTATTATTATTTTTCAATGCAGTGCCCTTAAATGTTGAAATATATTCCGTGCATAATGGTGATTGGACACGTGGCAAGAGCAGGACATTAGGGCACGTAAATGTCGATTCCACATAGATAATTACACCTGACAGCTCATCCCAAAATAGCTGAAGCAAAACAAAATCAATAAACTATTTATTCAGCGAACCATAACTGTGTTGAGATGTGTGATTATTATTGTTACGTTCCCTCGCATTTTTGAGTTGTCGTTTTATACCTTTTTAGACCTTCATGGATATTGTTTCGTTTCTTACTTGATTTGTTTTTATGTAGCAGTTTTAAATCTCCATGGACATATTTCGTAAACATTTAAAAAACAAATATGAAAACACATTTGTATACAGAGCTAGTAATACTTCATTCACGAAAAAAAAATATAAACGAATGTTATGGGTTAATGTGTACAACCGCTGCTCATTATTCAAGTTCATAACTTTCATTCATTTCATATATCTTACTCTCTGACCGAAGACGGCGCAATGGCTGAAGTCATAGTTCTCCAGGATTGGCGATTTGCTGCTTGTTCTTGTCAGTCTTCCTTGTTTCTTAGTCCCATGTTTGAAACTTCTCTAGCCATTGTTCTACGTAGCGATTCTTATGTTCTTCCTTGTTTCTTAGTCCCATGTTTGAAACTTCTCTAGTCATTGTTCGACGTAGCGATTCTTATGTTCTTCCTTGTTTTCTTTTACCAAATGGTTTTCACATAATTGCCTGATGGGGAAGTCTTTCTTCGTTCATTCTCAGCACACGACCAATGTATTTCTAACGCCTTCTTCTTATAAAGCTTTACACGTTTTCTTTATCTGATCGTCTCTGATATGCTCGTTTGAAATGGATTCTTTTGAGATCTTACGAAGACATTTCTTTTCTGGGGGCCTCGATAGCCTAGTTGGGAAAGCTACCCGACTGGACCACCGACGTTCGGACAACCCGTGTTCGATTCCCGCTGGGAGCAGTGTGAATTGTACTCGTGGTTGGAGAAAAAAAAATACTCCCAAGGTCGACCCAGCCGTTGGCAGAAATGGGTTCCATGGTATTACCCTGCGAGGGTGAGGAATGTCGCTTCGCATCTGAGTGTCGATGCTTGAGGCGACACTATACAGAAATATCCGAACATTTCTGGATAGTCGGCCGAGCACATATGGGTGTAAACTCGCGTGCTAAGACGCCGGTTCAAGTCTCGTACTTTACCTTTACCTTTCTTTTCTCTAACAATTAATTTCCTGTTATTGACTTCGTGATTTCCAGCTTTCACATCCATATGTTAGCACTGGTAACGCACTGGAGTTGAACAAAGTTTTCTTTGTTAACTGAGTACTGTGGATCTCCAGATGTTCCTCAATTTGTACTCGTAGAAAGCAGTTGATGTTATAAAAAAAAAAATCAAGAGCCCCCGTCACGTCAAGTGGTGTATAGGGAATTTGGTGTTAGGGACCATCAATTGCACAGACCTTCAGCACGTGATTTTTTATGTAATGTGGTCGATATTACGCCCATGCCGCTTTACTTTCCCAGAAAAAAATCCAGTACCCATCTAAGGCTGGGTGAACCCGGAAGCCGTCAGTTGGGATCGAACCCTACCCCTTGTTCTTTGTAGTCCAGTTCACTAACCACTGAGCTATCGCTGCTCACATCTAATGTCATTGCTGCACGTGTAATGATTTGTGATGTAATGCCCCCGTCTCTGAACATTTTGCTGCCCTGCTGGGTACAAATTCACAATTTAGATTCGACTTATTTACTCAAGGTGTCGACGTTTCTTCTAGCACGACTTTTTTCTTGCTAAACGGAAATAATGAGTTAAAAGAAAACCGACATGCTGGGACTTTTTACTCATTTTTGTGTAGGATACTAAAGAAATTGTTCCCTCGTGGGCTATTGATTTGTCAGCGAACTTACTCGTGTAAAAATACTGAACCGACTGTACCTCACATTCGAAAAAAAGTGTCCATCATCAAACCTACTATATGCTACAGGTAAAAGCTAAATTACACATTTCTCTTCCCCACCACCCCTCTCTCTTCCCATGCACGTCTGGCTTCAAAATTGCGTGTTCATTTTTTTTTTTTTATGAACACTATTCTGCCATCTTAGTCCATCGCCCCAAAATAAGTAAACGTTTATTAAGTTCTGGTCACTTCATATGGACAGATCATACATTACAACAATGAGCTCAAGGGAATTTCAATTCCAATGCAATCTGAAGGCATTTTCAAAAATATTTTACCGTTTATTAATAACAATAATTAATAATTAATGTGGTGTGGTGCATAAAGGAGAGCTTACCGCAGCATTTGAAATAAGAATAGGAGCTATCCATGGATGCCTTCTATCTCCATCTCTCTTTCTACTGGTCATAGATTGGATTATGAGAATAACTCAAAACAACTGAAATAGAATCCAGTGGTCACTGACCAAGCAACCTAATGGTATAGACTTTGCTGATGACATAGCTCTCGTATAACACAACCATCAACAGATAAAAGATAAAATGAGCATACTTAATAAGAGATCACAACAGCTGGAACTGAAAATAAATAGACATAAGACCCACATTTTGAGAATTAATGCAGTTGGCAATAATCAAATAACAATAGGAGAAATAAGTCTGCTAGACGTGCAATCTTACATATATCTGGGCATTAATATAGACAAAGAAGGAGGAAAAGACAATGATACCAAAATAAGGATATCAAAAGCAAGAGGAGCATTTGTTGCATTGGGAAACACATGGAAATCCAAAGAAATTTGGTTAAATACAAAAAGTAAAATGCCCAACTCCAGTGTTAGTTCAGTATTGATGTATGGCTGTGAAACATGGAGAGAACAACACAAATGACAATTATAAAGATTCGGACCTTCATTAATGGATGCTTACGCAGAATAAAAGGATGGAAATTGCAGGAGAAAATCACTAACATGGAATTATGGAAATGTACCAGTCAGATACCAGTGGTTAAAGAGATAAAACGAAGATGATGGCACTGGATAGGACACACACTGCGGAAGCCAACTGAGAGTATTACACAACATGCCCATTTTCGGAATCTCCAGGGAAAAAGACAAAGAGGAGGATCAAGGTATTCTTGGAGAAAACAGATGGAAGCAGAGATGAAAATTATGTGGAAGACATGGAATGATCTTAAAAGAATGGCTAGAAACAGAACGTGTTGGAAAGTATATGTTGAAGACCTATGCTCCACAGAAAGTTGAAAGGTAGAAGAAGTATCACAATAATTTATCTTAAGTAAAGTAAAGTAAAGTACACCCGTCACGCCAAGTGGCGTATAGGGAAATATGGTGTTAGTGACTCTATATTTTACAAACCTTCAGCACATGATATTTGGGGTAATGTGGTCTGTATTACGCCCGTGCTGCTTTACTTTCCCAGAAAAAAATCCGGTACCCATTTAAGGCTGGGTGAACCCGGAAGCCGTCGGTTGGGATCGAACCCTACCCCTAGACCTTTGTAGTCCAGTTCACTAACCACTGAGCTATCGTGGCTCCCGAAGCTACCGTATTACTAGCAGAAAATCCTAAAGATCTACAATAATTACTTAATGAAATATGGCAAGCTAAAAGTATGGATTAGATATGAAAATCAAAAAGACTAAAACTATGATCATAAACAAAACTAATTCTCAAAACCTGCAAGTGGATATCAAGTTATAGACCTGGAGATAGTTCAGAACTACAACTACCTTGGACATACTATAACCAGCGATGGAAAATGGAAAACTGAAATAAAAAAAAGAACAGGAATGGCAAAAAGTAATTTTTAATGCCATGAAAAGTATACTAATATCAAAACAAATAATACCTGGGCTAAACTAAGAATAGAAAAATGTTATATTTTCTCGATATTACTGTATTGTGCTGAAACATTAGACCTAAAAAAATAACAGAAAGTTTAACCCTTTGAAATGTGGATTTATAGGAGAATAGGAAGAATTGGGTGGAAGAAAAGAAAACAAACGATGAAGTCTTAAAGCAAATAAAAATTAAAAGGGAACTACGATACGCAATTCAAACAAGACAAATGCGAACACAGTAAAAAAAAAGTAGTAAATTACAACCCGTCACGCCATGTGGCGGCGTATAGGGAATATTGTGTTAGTGGCCATAAATTGTACAGACCTTCGGCACATGATTTTTGGGGTAATGTGGTCGGTATTACGAAATGTGAACACAGCAGCCTACTAAAAGTAATCTTGGAAGGGAAAATACAAGGTAAAAGAGGCAGAGGCAGATCAAGACTAACATGGATGAGTAATATCAAAAGATGGGCAAGTTAGCTTGAGACAAACTGTCACTATCATAGCAAGAGACAGAGGCAGATCAAGACTAACATGGATGAGTTATATCAAAAGATGGGCAAGTTAGCTTGAGACAAACTGCACTATCAAAGCAAGAGACAGAGGCAGATCAAGACTAACATGGATGAGTTATATCAAAAGATGGGCAAGTTAGCTTGAGACAAACTGCACTATCAAAGCAAGAGACAGAGCGGAATGGCATTCGTTGAATGAATGCCGATGATGAGACGGCACTCAATGAATGAATAAAAATGAAATCGTACTTGAATTTAGAATAGGTTATGGGATTACAGTGAATATATTGCACGAGCAGCTTCACACGTTAATGGTGTCTGTTCTCAGCCTTCTCACAACAATCCCAAAGGAACATCAGGTCGAAGCAGCCGAACAAATGTTGGACGCTTGCAATGTTGACGAAGATGATTTATTTTTGTAGGATGGTTGCTATAAGACGAAACATGGATGCACTGAAATGACTCAGAAAACACTTCTTTTTACCAGCACTAAAGGAAGTAAACAGAGGAAACAATGGAAACATTACTTTTCACCAGCACTAAAGGAAGTAAACAGGGGAAACAATGGAAACATTACTTTTCACCAGCACTAAAGGAAGTAAACAAAGGAATCAATGGAAACATTACTTTTCACCAGCACTAAAGGAAGTAAACAAAGGAAACAATGGAAACATTACTTTTCACCAGCACTAAAGGAAGTAAACAGGGGAAACAATGGAATCATTACTTTTCACCAACACTAAAAAAAGTAAACAGAGCAAACAATGGAGACATTACTTTTCACCAACACTGAAGGAAGTAAACAGAGCAAACAATGGAGACATTACTTTTCACCAGTACTAAACGAAGAAAACAGAGCAAAAAATGGAAACATTACTTTTTACCTGTACAAAAGGAAGTAAACAGAGCATACAATGGAAACATTACTTTTCACCGGCACTAAAATAACCAGAGAAATAAATGGAAGCAGTGCAAACATTCCTGTTCGTCTACACTAAAGTAAGTATTTACGGCTACCCTGTGCAGGTAAAATCATGCACGTCTTTTAATTTTTTTACCTACTCCAAACTTCCTTCCTCATAGTCAATTTCACCATCATCATCATCATTGCAGTGTGTGCCCTTTGCTGAACGTTGCGTTCACTCATCACAGTCAGTTTACAACAATCTCTGTTTTTGTTCATATCTCTTACTTTTATTATTATATTCAAGGTTTCTTTAATGTCTTGAAACCATCCTCCTCTTGATCACCCCCTGTCTTTTCTTCCTGGAACTATGCCTTTGATTATTTTACTTTTCAGCTCAGTGTAAATATATATATATATATATATATATATATATATATATATATATATATATATATATATATAAGCGTTTTAATTTCCTTTGTAAGATAGTTTTAAGTTTTTCTTTTTAATGTCTTCAGTGCTCTCCTTCTTTACCCTTGATATCTTAATTATTTCTTTCTGTAATATTATTGTTCCGAATAAACTCATTTTCAGCACTGTTGTTTACTGTCAAACATAAGAACAATAAAAGCTTTATCCAGAAGTTAGGAGAAGAAATCAAACACAAAAGATGCAGGATGCTGCCTTGAGCTGTTCGTCTGCTTCTAAACAATGTGCCTGTTCATGCAGCTGGTGACATTATCGTCCTTGCACATCAGCGTGCGTTATAGTATCCCTGTCAATATCTACCATATTCGCAGGACTTGATACCCAGCTACCACTTCCTGTTATCAGACACAAAAGATCCGTTACGTAGAAATCGTCTTTTCGAACGACCAAAACGTTATTACTGAAATGGAGACATGATTTAGGGCCCTAAAGAGTTCTGCACTAAGGGGATCGAATGGTGAATAGGCATCGAGATAAGTGCATTGAGTAACAATATTATAATCCATGATTGCAATTGTGTATATGAAACGATACACTTAAAATACTTTCATTCATCGCTACAACCACACGTTAAAAACTTTGCCTTATCTATAACGTCATCATCTTTATATTTCTTTTATTTTATGTTTGTTCTCCTTGCTATAATCTTTCGTTTTCATCTTACTTTTCTTTGCTAATTTTTGTTGCTTACTCTAAACGTATATATACATATATATATATATGAACTTGCCATCACATAATTTATTTAATTTTCACTGATGATACTAACTCTATACCTTAATTCTAATAGTTTCATTTGGTCTCGGTCGTAATTTTCACCATATAACTTCATACTAAAAGCTAATTATCATCTCATCATCAGGTTGACTTTGTTTTCCATTCTTACAACATATTATACTTAATTAAACGGTCGAGTTCTGTCTGGAGTATTCTCAACAATCTGTTCTCCTTCTTTGTCGTGGTGGTCACCAAAACATTGTCGGAGCACGAATTTGCCAGCAGCTCGCTGTAATTCTCATAGTGTAGACTTTAAATAACATTCGAGATAATCGTCTATAGTAGACCAGGATACATCATTTTGGTCCGCGTGCTGCATTTGAGCACCATCTTCTCAGCAAAACGGCCGGAAAAAATCCATCTTTAAGAATGGGCTGATATTGAGTATAAGAAGCTGAGTTTTCAAAAAAATCAAAATGCGCACTTTTGTACACTCCCTAATTTCCATTGCAGCAACACAAGTCTTGGTTTCAAAGTTAAAACACTCATATACCCGTACATGGTGGTGAGAAATGGCAATATTGCTCAGAAATCTCGTTGGACGGAATCCTCTAAGTGTAGATGACAAAGAACGGATGTGTTATTGAGTTATTCGCGGGTCATCATCATTGTACTCCGAACATGTTCATAGGTGCTCAGATCAACACCCTAACAAGTCCGGCAGTGTGCAGCGACTGACGACTACAGTTCTTACAGTTCTATGTTATTTATTATGTTGATTAGTCTTATTACACGCCCACTAAGTTTTTTGTTTCTGGCTGTACCCATCTTGACTCCCATCTCTTTCATTATTTTTCTAGCAATCGCCCCAACAACTTCAATATTGTATTCTGCACGACTCTCCAATAAAGAGAGAATGCCCTGCATGTTCGTGTGATCGTTGCCTGGTTTGGCTGAGTTATCAAATAACTATATAACCATTCTTGATTGATTGTATTAACCATTCTTGGTTGATTGCATTAACCATTCTTGATTGATTGTATTAACAATTCTTGGTTGATTGTATTAACCATTCTTGATTGATTGTATTAACAATTCTTGGTTGATTGCATTAACCATTCTTGGTTGATTGCATTAACAATTCTTGGTTGATTGTATTAACCATTCATGGTTGATTGTATTAACCATTTTTGATTGATTGTATTAACCATTCTTGATTGATTGTATTAACAATTCTTGGTTGATTGCATTTGATTGCATTAACCATTCTTGATTGATTGTATTAACAATTCTTGGTTGATTGTATTAACCATTCTTGATTGATTGTATTAACAATTCTTGGTTGATTGTATTAACCATTCTTGATTGATTGTATTAACAATTCTTGATTGATTGTATTAACAATTCTTGGTTGATTGTATTAACCATTCTTGGTTGATTGTATTAACCATTCTTGATTGATTGCATTAACCATTCTTGATTGATTGCATCAACCATTCTTGATTGATTGCATTAACCATTCTTGATTGATTGTATTAACCTTTCTTGATTGATTGTATTAACCTTTCTTGATTGATTGTATTAACCTTTCTTGATTGATTGTATCACTCTTAAAACTGTTGTTGTAGATGTCTAGCCTTGATCCAAACTCCCCTCATTTTATTAAGTTATTGAGTCGATAGCTACGACAGTAAACCTAGACAGAATATCATGAAACAGGAACCTGGTGGTGTATTGTCCATCTTCTGGCATCCTCTGCAACTCAAGTTCGATTCCTATTGTACAAGGCCGTGTCACTCAATTGGAAAACTTGAACAGAGTATTTGAGTATGGGTTAGTGTGATTGGGGGCAAATCTCCTTTCAACAAAATGCATGCAAATGGCGATTAGGATGTATCAGCATTTGCTTTATTTTTTTTTTAAACCAACTGTGAAGAAACAAAGGTCACACAGACACACACATACACTCATTCACTCATACACACACATATACACACACTCACACACACATATATAATCACACTTCTTACTGTCACTCTCATTCAATAACATCGTTGCTACCTGTTTTTTTTTTTTTAGTTAATAAAGCCTCGGTGGCTGCTTCTTTATCTTTTTTATTTGTTCTAAGGGACAAGAAATCAACGGGCACATTACCAAATTAACAAATAAATGAAGGAAAATAACGGACAAAGCAATGAACAAAGGACACGTTACGTTCAAAAAGCCTTCATCAATTACATCACGCATTTTCTCATTAATAACATTTCTCATTAACAATTCTCTCATCAGCTTTTCTGCAGGAGAAGGTTAATTTATTTCTATTTTCATTATTGTAATGTGTCTCCTGCTTATCCAGGCTGCCTTTTTTCTAATAATCCTCTTCGTTGTACTATTATTGCATACAATACAAAAACCATTCAATGTGAGAATTGAACCAAGTCATTTTTTTTAGCTTTAACCGACATGCTACGACGATCGTCCATTTCTTATTTAGTTATCTTTGAAATAACCATTCTTCATTCTTAAGGCACGGGGATTCTTTCTAGTGTTAGAAGTTCTGAAAAAAAAAACTTACTTGTCGCACTTATATTAATGTAGTCTGATATAGCAGCACAATAGGTCTACAGACAAGAAAATCACTGGAGTCTGTAGAAATGTGGTTTTACAGAAGAATGTTGAGAGTACCATGGACAGCTAAGAAGAGTAATGAAAATGTTCTGAAGGAGGTCAAAGCAAAACGAGAGCTAATTTCCAATATTAGGAAGAAACAATCAACATTTTTTGGCCATGTAATGAGAAGAGAACAACTGGAATATATTGTAACAACTGGAAAAATATAGGGACGAAGAGATAGAGGGAAAGAAAGGGAAAAAATACCAGACAGCTTAAGAGAATGGCTTGGCAAAAGGTCATCAACAGAAATGAAAAATAACAGTCGAGATCGAGAGTTGTGGAGAGACGTGATCACCTACGCCAGCAGACCCGGTACCTGATGATGATGATGATGATGACAGTAGCACATTTTATTGATATTAACAAATGTTAAACGAAAGGAAGAAAGAAAGAAAGAAAGGAAGGAATGAAGGAAGGAAGGAAGGAAGGAAGGAAGGAAGGAAGGAAGAACGGACAGACGGACGGACAGACAACAGACAGACAGACAGACAGACAGACAGACAGACAGACAGACAGATAGATAGATAGATAGATAGATAGATAGATAGATAGATAGATAGATAGATAGATAGATAGATAGATAGATAGATAGATAGATAGATAGATAGATAGATAGATAGATAGATAGATAGATAGATAGATAGATAGATAGATAGATGGATGGATGGATGGATGGATGGATGGATGGATGGATGGATGGATGGATGGATGGATGGATGGATGGATGGATGGATGGATAGATAGATAGATAGATAGATAGATAGATAGATAGATAGATAGATAGATAGATAGATAGATAGATAGATAGATATATAGATAGATAGATAGATAGATAGATAGATAGATAGATAGATAGATAGATAGATAGATAGATAGATAGATAGATAGATAGATAGATAGATAGATAGACAGATAGATAAATAGATAGAATACATTTTGGAGCTAATTGGTGAAGCGTGCATGAATTTGCATAAATCTTGTCTTATTTAAATAAATAATTTTACTTATTACAAGAACATAAAATAAATAAATAAATGTAAATGTAAACACTTTATAGCAGCAAAGAAGAGTAATTCTTGTGATTGATAATTCATCTCGGTCTAGTAAATTTATTTGAAACAAATGTCGGAGGCAAGGGGTGAAAACGGTAATAGTAATTGTAATATAAGAAATCCTTTTGTTGACAGCAATATTATTTTAATTTTATTTTGCAATTATAAAAGTACTGTTGTGAAAAGTAGGATTAAAAAAAACATAAATGATACACGCAATGCTTTGTTGAGTATGTGTTTTAGGTGGTTATTATCTACTCCTTCATAGTTGATATTTGTAATGATGTTATTATAATGAACCCCAGTCTATGCTAATAGGTGAAGAAAAATTAAAAAAATAGAAAAAAATAATGTAATAGGTGAACCCTAATACATGCCAACAGCTAGACCTCAATATATGCCAATAGAGGAACCCCAATCTATGCCAACAGAGGAACACCAAACTTTGCCAACAGATGATCTCAAATCTATGCCAACAGAGGAACCCCAATCCATGTCAACAGAGGAACCCCAATCTATGTCAACAGAGGAACACCAAACTTTGCCAACAGATGATCTCAAATCTATGCCAACAGAGGAACCCCAATCCATGTCAACAGAGGAACCCCAATCTATGTCAACAGAGGAACACCAAACTTTGCCAACAGATAATCTCAAATCTATGCCAACAGAGGAACCCCAATCCATGTCAACAGAGGAACCCCAATCTATGTCAACAGATGATCTCAAATCTATGCCAACAGAGGAACACCAAACTTTGCCAACAGATGATCTCAAATCTATGCCAACAGAGGAACCCCAATCTTTGCCAACAGATGATCTCAAATCTATGCCAACAGAGGAACCCCAATCCATGTCAACAGAGGAACCCCAATCTATGCCAACAGAGGAACCCCAATCTTTGCCAACAGATGATCTCAAATCTATGCCAACAGAGGAACCCCAATCCATGTCAACAGAGGAACCCCAATCTATGTCAACAGAGGAACCCCAATCTATGCCAACAGAGGAACCCCAATCTATGTCAACAGAGGAACCCCAATCTATGCCAACAGAGGAACCCCAATCTTTGCCAACAGATGATCTCAAATCTATGCCAACAGAGGAACCCCAATCTTTGCCAACAGATGATCTCAAATCTATGCCAACAGAGGAACCCCAATCCATGTCAACAGAGGAACCCCAATCTATGTCAACAGAGGAACCCCAATCCATGTCAACAGAGGAACCCCAATCTATGTCATCAGAGGAACACCAATCCATGTCATCAGAGGAACACCAAACTTTGCCAACAGATGATCTCAAATCTATGCCAACAGAGGAACCCCAATCTATGTCATCAGAGGAACACCAATCTATGTCATCAGAGGAACACCAATCTATGTCATCAGAGGAACACCAATCTATGTCATCAGAGGAACACCAATCCATGTCAACAGAGGAACCCAATCCATGTCAACAGAGGAACCCCAACCCATGTCAACAGAGGAACCCCAATCTATGTCATCAGAGGAACACCAATCTATGTCATCAGAGGAACACCAATCTATGTCATCAGAGGAACACCAATCTATGTCATCAGAGGAACACCAATCTATGTCATCAGAGGAACCCCAATCTATGTCATCAGCGGAACACCAATCTATGTCATCAGAGGAACCCCAATCTATGTCATCAGAGGAACCCCAATCTATGTCAAAAGAGGAACCCTAATCCATGTCAACAGAGGAACCCCAATCTATGTCATCAGAGGAACCCCAATCTATGTCATCAGAGGAACACCAAACTTTGCCAACAGATGATCTCAAATCTATGCCAATAGAGGAACCCCAATCCATGTCAATAGAGGAACCCCAATCCATGTCATCAGAGGAACCCCAATCTATGTCATCAGAGGAACCCCAATCTATGTCATCAGAGGAACCCCAATCTATGTCATCAGAGGAACCCCAATCTATGTCATCAGAGGAACCCCAATCCATGTCAACAGAGGAACCCCAATCTATGTCAACAGAGGAACCCCAATCCATGTCAACAGAGGAACCACAATCTATGTCATCAGAGGAACCCCAATCTATGTCATCAGAGGAACCCCAATCTATGTCATCAGAGGAACCCCAATCTATGTCATCAGAGGAACCCCAATCTATGTCATCAGAGGAACCCCAATCTATGTCATCAGAGGAACCCCAATCCATGTCATCAGAGGAACCCCAATCCATGTCATCAGAGGAACCCCAATCCATGTCATCAGAGGAACCCCAATCCATGTCAATAGAGGAACCCCAATCCATGTCAACAGAGGAACCCCAATCCATGTCAACAGAGGAACCCCAATCTATGTCATCAGAGGAACACCAAACTTTGCCAACAGATGATCTCAAATCTATGCCAACAGAGGAACCCCAATCTTTGCCAACAGATGATCTCAAATCTATGCCAACAGAGGAACCCCAATCTTTGCCAACAGATGATCTCAAATCTATGCCAACAGAGGAACCCCAATCTTTGCCAACAGATGATCTCAAATCTATGCCAACAGAGGAACCCAATCTTTGCCAACAGATGATCTCAAATCTATGCCAACAGAGGAACCCCAATCTTTGCCAACAGATGATCTCAAATCTATGCCAACAGAGGAACCCCAATCTATGTCATCAGAGGAACACCAAACTTTGCCAACAGATGATCTCAAATCTATGCCAACAGAGGAACCCCAATCTATGTCATCAGAGGAACACCAAACTTTGCCAACAGATGATCTCAAATCTATGCCAACAGAGGAACCCCAATCTATGTCATCAGAGGAACACCAAACTTTGCCAACAGATGATCTCAAATCTATGCCAACAGAGGAACCCCAATCTATGTCATCAGAGGAACACCAAACTTTGCCAACAGATGATCTCAAATCTATGCCAACAGAGGAACCCCAATCTATGTCATCAGAGGAACACCAAACTTTGCCAACAGATGATCTCAAATCTATGCCAACAGAGGAACCCCAATCTATGTCATCAGAGGAACACCAAACTTTGCCAACAGATGATCTCAAATCTATGCCAACAGAGGAACCCCAATCTTTGCCAACAGATGATCTCAAATCTATGCCAACAGAGGAACCCCAATCTTTGCCAACAGATGATCTCAAATCTATGCCAACAGAGGAACCCCAATCTTTGCCAACAGATGATCTCAAATCTATGCCAACAGAGGAACCCCAATCTTTGCCAACAGATGATCTCAAATCTATGCCAACAGAGGAACCCCAATCTTTGCCAACAGATGATCTCAAATCTATGCCAACAGAGGAACCCCAATCTATGTCATCAGAGGAACACCAAACTTTGCCAACAGATGATCTCAAATCTATGCCAACAGAGGAACCCCAATCTTTGCCAACAGATGATCTCAAATCTATGCCAACAGAGGAACCCCAATCTATGTCATCAGAGGAACCCCAATCCATGTCAACAGAGGAACCCCAATCCATGTCAACAGAGGAACCCCAATCTATGTCATCAGAGGAACCCCAATCTATGTCAACAGAGGAACCCCAATCTATGTCAACAGAGGAACCCCAATCTATGTCAACAGAGGAACCCCAATCTATGTCAACAGAGGAACCCCAATCTATGTCATCAGAGGAACCCCAATCTATGCCAATAGATGAACCCCAATCTATGTCAACAAATGAACTCAGATCTATGCCAAGAGATGAACCATAGTCTATGCCAACAAAATAAACTACAATATATGCCAACAGATAAACCACAATATATGCCAACAAATAAACTACAATATATGCCAAAACATGAACTCCAAATTTGTGCCAATAGATGAACCATAGTCTATGCCAAGAGATGAACCATAGTCTATGCCAAGAGATGAACCATAGTCTATGCCAAGAGATGAACTCTAATCTGTGCCTAAAGGCTTCTCCTCTGATTTTCTTGAGATTCTCGAGAAAAAAAAAAAGGGGGGGGGGGGTTTGTGGAGCACCTATGTATTTGTCTGGTGTGCAGTGTTGATGATCCTAAATGCAACATTCTGAATTCTAAACATTACACTATGTTAATCGTAGTGTCTGTGTATCAATCACAGCTGTTTATGATTTGTCACAGCACACATAATTCTATCTATCCATCTATTGACCTTTCGAGCCGTAGCCGGTCCATTGGACATAGACCCAGATACCCTTTCTCTTATCTAAATTTTATTCTAGCAGTTTCCTACTAAAGATATTTTATCAAATCTCGCCATTTGTTCTGTGCAAGCAACTTTATTTATTGAGGGATCCGATTCCTGCTGCTCTTGCCTCTCTGATCAATGTTCTTCACAGTGTCTCTCTGGGTCGGCCTCTTATCCTCTTACCTGTTGTTTCCCACATGAGGGCTTCCTTTTTTATTCGGTTTTTATCTATCCTCATCACATGACCAACATATGACCATCGTCTTTTCTTGATTACTGAAGATATTAGTGGTTGACTGACGATTTCTCTAACTTCTTTGTTTGTTTTGAAATCGTTCCACGCTATATCAAGTATCTTCCTTAGACATGTATTTATTACACATAAATGTTCAGCATTATATTTTACTTATCCGATTTAGAATAACATTTTGCCTTTTTTTAAATGAATATTTATATAGTCTTTTGTAATTTGTTTGTTTTTCTAATCTCACTCGCGACACTTACATTCCAGAAACTCGGTACTGCCTCGGTTTTGTCTTGTGGTTAGGACATTCGTTCACGAGACAACGATTTTCATACAACTTTTACCTGTCAATCTTCAGCAATAGACTTTGAAATGTTCATGAGCATATTTGTCTTGTCATTGACTTGTGACAATTTACTAGTAGTTTGTATCAAGTTTCCGTGCAAGGCTTTATTTCTTGAAACAGGTCGAAATCTTGTAACAGCTGGTGTGTGACACATCTACCTTATTTTGGGGGAGATGGAGTTGGGGCTGTGATGAAAGGTGGGAGGTAAACTGTTATAATTAATAAACCATAGAAGGATCGATTAAAAAAAAAATCCCTTCACAGTTTCTTTCATAATAACTTATTTTATTTCTCAGACGTTCTCCTTTAATCTGTTCTGTCAATGTCAGAGTATATGTCGATCTCCCAGATGATTTTATTCAGCACATATTTATTATGCTGTTAAATGTGAGTAAGTTTAGGAAGCCATATTGTGAAGCTGACGTAACCAGTCTGTTGTATATTTCTGAATATATTGAACCGTCGTGACATGTGCAAATATTGGAACCTTTCAGTGTACAGGGGCAAAATATGCAAAGCATTTCTTCACGAAAAAATGTGACGTAAAAGTGACAGAAAACAAATAATAAATGGGACTATTCCGCTGTGTGTATCTGAACTCAGTTCCCAACATAGTTTGATTATGTTAGAAACTTTAGAGTAGATTAATGCCGTTTCGCGTCACATATTTCTTGTTCACTTCTGTACATAGTATTTGTTTTTCATATCGCTGCATAACATTCTTCATTTAGCTACATAATTTTGTTTTTTTTTTATCTGTATTGTTTCTTCATTTATCAACATAATATTCTTCATTCACCTACATAATTTTGTTTATTTATCTAAATAATTTTGTTTATTTATCTAAATAATGTTGTTTATTTATCTACAAATTTAGGGAGCCGCGATAGCTCAGTCGTTAGTGAACTGGCCTACGAAGGACCAGAGCCGATTCGATTCTGAATGACGGCTTCCGGGTTCACCCACCCTTAAATGGTACCTAATTTGTTTCTGGGAAAGTAAAACGGCACGGGCGTAATACTGACCACATTACCTCAAAAATCGTGTGCCGAAGGTCTGTAAAAATTATGATCACTAACACCATATTCTTTTACGTCACTTGGTGTGACGGGGCTCTTTACTTCTCTCACTTTTATCAACATAATTTGTTTATTATCTTCATAATTGTCCTCATATAAATATATATATGCTTAATTATGTACATAATTTAGGAGCCGCGATAGCTCACTGGTAGTGAACTGAACTACAAAGGACAAGGGTCGGGTTCGATCCCAACCGACGGCTTCCGGGCTCACCCAGCCTTAAATGGGTACCGGATTTTTTTCTGGGAAAGTAAAGCAGCACGGGCGTAAGACTGACCACATTACCCCAAAAATCATGTGCTGAAGGTCTGTAAAATATAGGGTCACTAGCAACATATTTCCCTATACGCCACTTGGCGTGACGGGGTACTTTACTTTTTTTTAATGTACATAATTTTGCTTGATTTATTTACATATTTTTAAATCCTGCATTTCACAGTTGCGATCAATAAGCTATATATTATTTCTATAACTCTACATAATTTCTTTAATCACATAGTTTTGTCTTTATATTTATACAGTTTTATAATCTATCTAAATGTTTGGCATCACTGAGCTTCATAGTTTTGTTACATTGTGTGGCAATGTTCATGTATCTTCATTGGTCTGTTAATTTATCTGCAGTTTCAATAACTGCAAGAATAGTTTTCATCATTCAACTGCATAATTTTTGATAGTTTATCTATTTCACTTTAATCATGATATCATCACTCCCACTTAGCATCCTTCTAACAACGGATAACAAAAAGGATAATCGATTCATAAAGTTCATCGGGTGAGCGAAAAAATAAAGAAAGAATATATCAACATAGTTATGTTGGTATTTAGATACATCATCATCATCATCATCATCATCATCATCGAGTGCCGTCTCCGCAACGAATGTTGGCTACCATGGAGCGCCATTCTGCTCTGTCTCTTGCTTTGATGGTGCAGGTTGTCATAGGCTAATTTGTCCATCTTTTGATGTTACTCGTCCATGTTAGTCTTGGTCAGCCTCTGCCTCTTTTACCTTGTATTTTCCCCTGCAGGATTACTTTTAGTAGGCTGTTGTGTCTTTTAACATGGCCAAAAACTCGCATTTGTCTTGTTTGAATTGTGCTTAGTAGTAGTATTCTTTTCATTTTAATTGTTTTAAGACTTCATCGTTATTTAGATACATAATCTTGTTAGTTTATTTACACAGTTTTATAATTTAAATTCCTATTGTTATCTTATCCTCTATGAAAAATTTTGTGTTCACACTGTTTTGAAGTTTTGTTAATTAGCTTCAAATTGCTCTTCATTTTGAACACAATTGTGTTCACATTCCTACAACATGTTGTTTAAGCTAAACAATTCATTAAAAAAAAATAATGGTAAAGATACGAGCCTTGGATCGGCGTCTTAGCACATGGATTTTTACATATATGTGCTCGTGCGCCTATATAGAAGTGTTTGGAGACTTCTGGATTGTGTCGCCTCAAGCATCGTAACTCACGAGCGAGGCGTAATTCCTCACCTACCCAGAGTATGAACTCTGGTGCCCATTTGTGCTAACGGCTGGGACTACTGCGGGGGTATTTTTTTTCACAACCACGTATCCTTCCAGTTTTTTCTTTCATTTATCTACATCATCATCATCAAGTGCCAAATCTGCTGGCGTAGGTGATCATGTCTCTCCACAACTTTCGATCTCGACAATTATTTATCATTTCTATTGTTGAGCTTCTGCCAAGCCATTCTCTTAAGCTGTTTAGTATCTTTTCTCTTTGCTTCCCTCTATCTCTTCGCCCATCAATTTTCCAAGTTGTCACAACATATTCCATTTACCTACACAGCTTTTAACAATTAAAAATAAATTATTATATTCGTTTTGCTATCTAGTTATGTCTATTTCTTTATGTATATTACTTATTTCGCCACATTTCTCTGTGCACTTAACTAGAAGGTTTATGTCATTTAGCCACACCCGTTAGTGTACTTTTTTAAATAGCGAGGTGCCTCCAATATCATTATTGGTTTGTAAATTGAGCCTATTATGGGCATGTATAATTAGCTTCGTTGGGTTGATACAACTTTTTGGCTGTATAAAAATGTTTTTTTGCTTATTAAAGTACACCAGTTTTGTACATTTTGATATATCCGTTATTTTTCAATTAGTCTTGTCTCTTTGCGACATTTTTTTGTTTATTTGTCAATGTTGGTTTTTTTATTTACCCAAGTTCCTTTGTTTTATTATCAAGGTTAATTTACTTTTTTTTTTTTAGCTACGATGCTTCGTCCATTGATCAAAGTCATTTTGCTATTTTATGATACATAGTTTTGTCTATTTATCAACGTCTGTTTGCTTACTTAGTTACATTGTACTGTACCTTTATCAACGTCTGTTTGTTTACTTAGTTACGTTGTATTGTACCTTTATCAACGTCTGTTTGCTTACTTAGTTACGTTGTATTGTACCTTTATCAACGTCTGTTTGCTTACTTAGTTACGTTGTATTGTACCTTTATCAACGTCTGTTTGCTTACTTAGTTACGTTGTATTGTACCTTTATCAACGTCTGTTTGCTTACTTAGTTACGTTATATTGGACGTTTATCAACGTCTGTTTGCTTACTTAGTTACGTTGTATTGTACCTTATCAACGTCTTTTTGCTTACTTAGTTACATTGTACTGTACCTTTATCAACGTCTGTTTGTTTACTTAGTTACGTTGTATTGCACCTTTATCAACATCTGTTTTTGCTTACTTAGTTACGTTGTATTATCCTTATCAACGTCTGTTTGCTTACTTAGTTACGTTATATTGGACGTTTATCAACGTCTGTTTGCTTACTTAGTTACGTTATATTGGACGTTTATCAACGTCTGTTTGCTTACTTAGTTACGTTGTATTATACCTTATCAACGTCTGTTTGCTTACTTAGTTACATTGTACTGTACCTTTATCAACGTCTGTTGTTTACTTAGTTACGTTGTATTGTACCTTTATCAACGTCTGTTTGCTTACTTAGTTACGTTGTACTGTACCTTTATCAACGTCTGTTTGCTTACTTAGTTACGTTGTATTGTACCTTTATCAACGTCAGTTTGCTTACTTTGTTACGTTATATTGGACGTTTATCAACGTCTGTTTGCTTACTTAGTTACGTTATATTGGACGTTTATCAACGTCTGTTTGCTTACTTAGTTACGTTGTATTGTACCTTTATCAACGTCTGTTTGTTTACTTAGTTACGTTATATTGGACGTTTATCAACGTCTGTTTGCTTACTTAGTTACGTTATATTGGACGTTTATCAACGTCTGTTTGCTTACTTAGTTACGTTATATTGGACGTTTCTCAACGTCTGTTTGCTTACTTAGTTACGTTATATTGGACGTTTATCAACGTCTTTATTTACTTAGTTACGTTATATTGGACGTTTATCAACGTCTGTTTGCTTACTTAGTTACGTTATATTGGACGTTTATCAACGTCTGTTTACTTGCTTAGTTACGTTATATGGACGTTTATCAACGTCTCTTTACTTGCTTAGTTACGTTATATTGTACCTTTATCAACGTCTGTTTGCTTACTTTGTTACGTTATATTGGACGTTTATCAACGTCTGTTTGCTTGCTTAGTTACGTTATATTGTATCTTTATCAACGTCTGTTTGCTTACTTTGTTACGTTATATTGTACCTTTATCAACGTCTGTTTGCTTACTTTGTTACGTTATATTGTACTTTATCAACGTCTGTTTGCTTACTTAGTTACGTTATATTGGACGTTTATCAACGTCTGTTTGCTTACTTAGTAACGTTATATTGTACCTTTATCAACGTCTGTTTGCTTACTTAGTTACGTTATATTGTACCTTTATCAACGTCTATTTGCTTACTCAGTTACGTTATATTGGAAGTTTATCAACGTCTGTTTGGTTACTTGTTCACGTTATATTGTACCTTTATCAACGTCTGTTTGCTTACTTAGTTACGTTATATTGTATCTTTATCAACGTCTGTTTGCTTACTTAGCTACGTTATATTGGACGTTTATCAACGTCTGTTTGCTTACTTAGTTATGTTATATTGGACGTTTATCAACGTCTGTTTGCTTACTGAGTTATGTTATATTGGACGTTTATCAACGTCTGTTTGCTTACTGAGTTATGTTATATTGGACGTTTATCAACGTCTGTTTTCTTACTTAGTTATGTTGTACTGTACCTTCACTAACGCCATTTTAATTTTCTAGCTACATAGTTTTATCATGTTTAATGTTGGTTTGTTATTTAGCTTGTTATTTGTAAATGTATTAACGTTAATTTGCTTTTTTTTCTTTTTGCTTTATCGTTTTGTGCATTTACCAATATCGATTTGCTTATTTAGCTACTATCTACTGCTAATTTACACATTCTGTATCAGGTCTACGTTTCATTAACAACATCGTTTTTACGATAGCGGCTTGTTAAACCTCTGATCAACGGTTCTATACCAAGCCGGAGAAAAATAATTCCTCCATTTTGGAAACAACCGGAAACACTAAACATTCTAAACACTAATCATAAAAAATATTATTTAGCTACGACTAAAGTCATGAAAAGTTTAATTCCAACAAGTGACAAAATATACATGGAAAACAAACCAGTAGAAGAGATCGATCACTTCATCTATCTTGGAAGTCACATTGATCGAGAAGGGGATACGAGCAAAGAAATTAGAATCAGACTGGCTAAAGCAGCAATGTCTTTCAGAAGCCTTGAAAAGTTGTGGAAATCAAAACTCATTAGCACAAACACAAAACTTAGGCTATTCAAATCAAATGTACTATCAACCCTTACGTATGCGTGTGAAAGCTGGAAAACAACAAGAGATATAGAAACAAAGTTGAACGCATTCGAAAATAAATGTCTAAGGAAAATACTTGGTATAGAATGGAACGAATTCAAAACAAACGAGGAAATTAGAGAAATCGCCAATCAACCACTAATATCTTCAGTAATAAAGAAAAGACGATGGTCATACGTTGGACATGTGATGAGAAGAGATAATAATCGAATAGCAAAGCAAGCCCTCATATGGGAAACAAACAGGTAAAAGAAAAAGAGGAAGACCCAGGGAGACACTGAGAAGAACATTGATGAGAGAGGCAAGAGCAGCAGAATCGGCTCCCTCAATGAGATAGAACTGCTTGCACAGAACAGAGACAGATGGCGAGATTTGATAAAATATCTTTAAAAGAAAACTGCTAGAACAAAAATTCATATAGGAGAAGGTGTATCTTGGTCTACGCCCTATGGGCCGGTTACGGCTCGAAAGGTCAATAGATTAGATAGATATTAGCTACATTTTTTGCCAATTTAAAGACGTTGGTTTGAATATTTAGCTACATTGTATTGTCCATTTACCATGCTAGTTTTCTTGTTTAGCTTAATTATGTTTTCAAATTGCCATTGTATTTATTACTTATCATTAAAAGAAGAAGGTTACAAAGAAACAATCAACATTTTTCGGGTACACCATGAGAAGAGGAGAGTTGGAATACTTGGTTACATTTGGCAAAATAAAATGAAAAAGAGATCGTGGACGACAAGGAGAGAAAATACTAGACAGCTTGGTGTCATGGCATGCATGGTAAACAGTAAACAAGAGAATTGATACGATGCACTGGGGATAGACGATTATGGAGGGACATAATCACCTACGTCAACCGGTATGGCACATGATGATGATGTATTGCTTACATACCACCATACCCTTGACCATATTACAATTTTAATTAGTGTGTCTTTTTTTCTCCCCACGTCGTGTTGTCAGTGAATCAACAGTCATTTTCTAATTAGATCAAAAAGCTTTGTCCATTTACCAATATCGCTTTGTTTACTACAAAATTGTGTCTATCTTTCACGTCCCTTTGTTGTTTAGATGCAGAAAATTCCCTTTGAACAAACATTTGTCTTGCTCACTTAATCTCAACGTTTTGTTAACTAAATCGCTTTCTTAACATCACTACATCATATATTCATCTAATCGAATCTTTGAAACTACATAACGTTAAAAACGTTACTTTGTCAACTTCGCTACATCATTTCTTATTTTAGATGCAGTTTCTCTCCATTTAGATTCCTATTTTTATACAACCATTATTTAACACGTTGCTCTAAATTATTTGGATCAGTCATCCACATTGTACATTTAACTCTGTAACGATTTACCTTATAAACCCACTGGTATGTCCATTTTACATGTCGATAGATTACAATTAAATCCAATCACTTTGATCAAAAGAAAATGTGTCATCAAGGTGTTGCAATTTATCAGTATAAGAAACTGATACACATGACAGATAATCATTTATCAGATAACTTTGTTTATTTGCTACATACTGCATAACTGACACAGTTTTGTTTCTTTTACTAAATAATTGTATCTGTAATTAAACATTCTTTTACAGACTGTAATAGGAAACTATACAGAGCTTCACAGTAGGAGGCAATCTGATCATCAGAAGTTATCACCGTCGAGCAATTGTTTCGACCCTTTAGCTTCTTGACATTATAAGGGTGGTGGACCTGGCTATATATAGAATTCATCATAACTACACACTTTTGTCAAATATACAACATAGCTTTCTTCTTATATTAATTGTTTGTTCAATTTATTGTGTAGTTTTCACGATAATTACATTTGGTTAAAAATTACTAAATATTTTTCGTTCTTGCAATTAAATTCACGCTTGAACTATAACTACACGTAGTCGTCCAATTTGTTACATAGTTGACTCTATAGTTATACATTTTGTGTTCAATCTACGACATAGTTGACTCCGTAGTTTATCATTTTGTGTTCAATCTACAACATAGTTGACTCTATAGTTATACATTTTGTGTTCAATCTACGACATAGTTGACTCTATAGTTATACATTTTGTGTTCAATCTACGACATAGTTGACTCTATAGTTACACATTTTGTGTTCAATCGATGACATAGTTGACTCTATAGTTACACATTTTGTATTCAATCGATGACATAGTTGACTCTATAGTTACACATTTTGTGTTCAATCGATGACATAGTTGACTCTATAGTTACACATTTTGTGTTCAATCGATGACATAGTTGACTCTATAGTTACACATTTTGTATTCAATCGATGACATAGTTGACTCTATAGTTACACATTTTGTATTCAATCGATGACATAGTTGACTCTACAGTTACACATTTTGTATTCAATCGATGACATAGTTGACTCTATAGTTACACATTTTGTGTTCAATCGATGACATAGTTGACTCTATAGTACACATTTTGTGTTCAATTGATGACATAGTTGACTCTATAGTTACACATTTTGTGTTCAATCGATGACATAGTTGACTCCATAGTTACACATTTTGTGTTCAATCTACAACATAGTTTTCTCCATAGTTATGCATTTTGTGTTCAATCTACAACATAGTTGTCCCCATAGTTATACATTTTGTGTTCAATTTACATCATAGTTGACTCCATAGTTACACATTTGTGTTCAATCTACCACATAGTTTTCCCCATAGTTATACATTTTGTGTTCAATCTACGACATAGTTTTCCCCATAGTTATGCATTTTGTGTTCAATCTATGACAAAGTTGACTTCATATTTATACATTTATATTCAACGTATGACACAGTTTCTCCATAACTTCACATATTTATGTTCAATCTGTAACATAGTTTTGTTCTCCTCATAAATACACTCAAATTGTTCAATATTGGACATAGTTTTTCTCCATACTTTTCTCAGTAGGTATATATTTTTGGTCAATATTGGGCATAGTTTTATCCATACTTTTCTCAGTAGGTATATATTTTTGGTCAATATTGGACATAATTTTATCCATACTTTTCTCAATAGCAATATATTTTTGGTCAATGTTGGACATAGTTTTTATCCATACTTTTCTCAGTAGGTATATATTTTTGGTCAATATTGGTCATAGTTTTATCCATACTTTTCTCAATAGCTATATATTTTTTGGTCAATATTGGACATAGTTTTATCCATACTTTTCTCAATAGCTATATATTGTTGGTCATATTGGACATAGTTTTATCCACAGCTATATTCGTTGTTCAGTAAATAGTTTTCTATGACACAGTTTCCTCAAGAGCTATAACGTTTTGGGTTAAATCTCATATCATCATCATCCGGTGCTGGCTATCGCAATAGCTATACACTGTTTGTATGTTCAGTCTACGATCGAGTTTTCGGTACAGTAATTCATCCTTTGTTCGATCTACAATATGTTATTATCCACATCATGCATTTTTCTTCAATATACAACATAGTCTTCACATAACTACACACCCTTTTCATTGTTCGGTCTATAACATATCTTTCTGTATAGCTATACACCCTCTGTTCAGTCCACGATATATTTTTCTCGATAACCATACCCTTTTTTTGTTTTTTGTTGACTACGACAGCAATAAAGTCAATGAAGAATCTAGATCATCTTACCCCTCTATGACAAATTGACGATTCTTAAAAGACATTAACGTATCCAGTATTGTTATAGTAACATGCATCTTTATGGAGGCTGTGCAACAGAAGACAATCTGGGCAATTAGCCCCGTTAGGTGATTGATATCGAGGTCAATAGCTTCTAAGACTATTCCAAACATAAACAATGATTACAGATGTATAAGTAAAGTAAAAGTAAAGAGCCACGTCACGCCAAGTGGCGTATAGGGAAATATGGTGTTGGTGACCATAATTTGTATAGACCTTCGGAACATGATTTTTGGGCTAATGTGGTCGGTATTACGCCCGTGCCGCTTTACTTTCATAGAAAAAAAAATCCGGTACCTATTTAAGGCTGGGTGAACTCGGAAGCCGTCGATCAGAATCAAACCGACCACTTGTCTTTTGCAGTCCACTTCACTAGCCACTGAGCTATGGCGGCTCCCATTTCAAATGTATGGTAGGTGCAAATTAAGAAATATCTATTCCATGTATAGTTAAAATATGAAGTAAGGCAGGCGAGTCGCATGTCCCACCGCTTGTATCACTTACATATATTGACTTTATCCTCTTGACAGACGATTTGTTGGAAACAATCATAAGCCAGTAATTTGGTAAAATATTCGTGTCTTATATCGGATGATGTTTTGCTGAACAGCTTTTCTCGTGGCTGAATCTGCCAATATTGGATAGTCAGATTTGACGGCAGAACGAACAAGATGTATTTGTGGTGCTTGGCCTCTTCTCTTTTCTCGTGGTGAATCTGCCAATATTGGATAGTCAGATTTGACGGCAGAATGAACAAGATGTATTTGTGGTGCTTGGCCTCTTCTCTTTTCTCGTGACTGAATCTGCCAATATTGGATAGTCAGATTTGACGGCAGAATGAACAAGATGTATTTGTGGTGCTTGGCCCTTCTCTTTTCTCGTGACTGAATCTGCCAATATTGGATAGTCAGATTTGACGGCAGAATGAAAAGATGTATTTGTGGTGCTTGGCCTCTTCTCTTTTCTCGTGACTGAATCTGCCAATATTGGATAGTCAGATTTGACGGCAGAATGAACAAGATGTATTTGTGGTGCTTGGCCTCTTCTCTTTTCTCGTGACTGAATCTGCCAATATTGGATAGTCAGATTTGACGGCAGAATGAACAAGATGTATTTGTGGTGCTTGGCCTCTTCTCTTTTCTCGTGACTGAATCTGCCATATTGGATAGTCAGATTTGACGGCAGAATGAACAAGATGTATTGTGGTGCTTGGCCTCATCTCTTTTCTCGTGGCTGAATTTGCCAATATTGGATAGTCAGATTTGACGGCAGAATGAACAAGATGTATTTGTGGTGCTTGGCCTCTTCTCTTTTCTCCTGCCGTCTTCTGAATTTGACATCAACATTTTCTCGAATGTTCCTGCGCCTTTAAAAAAAGTTGTATTCTCCATGTGCTTCATCTGACACCAGATTTTCTCCATTTCTTTCGCTGGTAGAGAATTCACTCAAGGAAGCCCTGCTAACATCATTTTATCTCAGCACTAGTCTGCACTTTGGTCTCTTTCCTTCCCTAAGTTTGCCGTACAATACTTGTTTCAGACTACAATTGTTTGCCGTTCTTCTTGCATGACCCAGGTTATCACTTACATTAACTATATAAGCAACAAAATAAATCAACAAAAACAAAAATGAAGGCAATGTTATCAAACAAATGTTTAATTCCTGAAAGTAGATACAGCTGATGTTGATTTACACTATCTCATGTTCATAGATAAGGAATGGACAATGGACATAACATCAATAGTAAACAAAGTATGCAATAAAACACAACATAAACTCTAGTCAAAGCAATAGGAAAAAGTAAACTCCCATTAAGCATAGCCGTATAAAGGTAATATATAAAATCATCATCATCATGTGCCATACCGGTTGGCGTAGGCGATCATATACTTCTTCAATTTCTATCCACAGTACATCTTATTAATTCAGTTGTTGGATATTTTCCGTGCCACGACACCAAGCTATCTAGTTTCTTTTCTCTATATCGTCCGCGTTCTATCGTTCTCTGTATTTTGCCTACTGTAACTAAGTATCCCCATTTTTCTATTATTATCATCATTGAGTGCCGTCTCCGCATCAAAGGTTGGCAACAGACTGCAACACCACATAAACAACATGAGACAACAGATGGCAGCATCAATATGGTCTAAATATACATGAATCATATGTTCCTATGAACTCAGAGACACTGTTGACAACTCGTGCAGTCTATCACTAGCAAAGCAGTCTATCTCTAGCAAAGCAGTCTATCTCTAGCAAAGCAGTCTATCACTAGCAAAGCAGTCTATCACTAGCAAAGCAGTCTATCTCTAGCAAAGCAGTCTATCACTAGCAAAGCAGTCTAAAACTAGCAAAGCAGTCTAAAACTAGCAAAGCAGTCTAAAACTAGCAAAGCAGTCTATCATTAGCAAAGCAGTCTAAAACTAGCAAAGCAGTCTATCATTAGCAAAGCAGTCTATCTCTAGCAAAGCAGTCTATCATTAGCAAAGCAGTCTAAAACTAGCAAAGCAGTCTAAAACTAGCAAAGCAGTCTATCATTAGCAAAGCAGTCTAAAACTAGCAAAGCAGTCTATCATTAGCAAAGCAGTCTAAAACTAGCAAAGCAGTCTATCATTAGCAAAGCAGTCTATCTCTAGCAAAGCATTCTAAAACTAGCAAGCAGTCTATCATTAGCAAAGCAGTCTATCATTAGCAAGCAGTCTATCATTAGCAAAGCAGTCTAAAACTAGCAAAGCAGTCTATCATTAGCAAAGCAGTCTATCTCTAGCAAAGCATTCTAAAACTAGCAAAGCATTCTAAAACTAGCAAAGCAGTCTATCTCTAGCAAAGCATTCTAAAACTAGCAAAGCAGTCTATCATTAGCAAAGCAGTCTATCTCTAGCAAAGCAGTATATCATTAGCAAAGCAGTCTAAAACTAGCAAAGCAGTCTATCATTAGCAAAGCAGTCTAAAACTAGCAAAGCAGTCTAAAACTAGCAAAGCAGTCTATCATTAGCAAAGCAGTCTATCTCTAGCAAAGCATTCTAAAACTAGCAAAGCATTATAAAACTAGCAAGCAGTCTATCTCTAGCAAAGCATTCTAAAACTAGCAAAGCAGTCTATCATTAGCAAAGCAGTCTAAAACTAGCAAAGCAGTATATCATTAGCAAAGCAGTCTAAAACTAGCAAAGCAGTCTATCATTAGCAAAGCAGTCTAAAACTAGCAAAGCAGTCTAAAACTAGCAAAGCAAGTAGCAAGCATCTACATCTAGCAAAGCAGTCTATCTCTAGCAAAGCATTCTAAAACTAGCAAAGCATTCTAAAACTAGCAAAGCAGTCTATCTCTAGCAAGCATTCTAAACTAGCAAAGCAGTCTATCATTAGCAAAGCAGTCTAAAACTAGCAAAGCAGTCTATCTCTAGCAAAGCAGTCTAAAACTAGCAAAGCAGTCTATCTCTAGCAAAGCAGTCTAAAACTAGCAAAGCAGTCTATCTCTAGCAAAGCAGTCTATCACTAGCAAAAGAATGTGCCTACTGTACACAATGTTTATACAGAGTTGTTAGTAGTCTTGCACTGGTGTCTATGTGGACATCTTAAGGCGAGCGAGAGAAAGTTTCTTGCACTGGTGTCTATGTGAACATCTGAAGGTGAACGAGAGAATGTGTCTTGGACTGGTGTCTATGTGAACATCTAAAGGCGAACGAGAGAAAGTGTCTTGGACTGGTGTCTATGTGAACATCTAAAGGCGAACGAGAGAAAGTGTCTTGGACTGGTGTCTATGTGAACATCTAAAGGTGAACGAGAGAAAGAAAGACAAGATGTCAGTCTTCATACGTTGGCATGAATCAATGGTAGCTTCACAATTTATTATAATTGTTACATCTTATTCGGGTTTTTTAATGACGGTATGTACAAGAACATTATCTGTTAATCATATGTTGAATGCTGGGAACCTTTGTAGCAGATGTTCGTCAGTCATTCTGTCAGTCACAGAGAATATTCATCAGATACTTCTAACCAAGGACCAAAAGCTAAGCACTTCAGAAGATATTTTAATCTGATTTGTTGTGTTCGGAGTTTACAAATTGTTTATTTTTTATTTATATTGAGCTGACTGTGGGCACAGTTTTTTTTCTCGTAGTCCTGATGGTTTGTATTATATTTTATATATAATTTGTTCTTGACATACTCATTTGACATACTTACACAATTCAAACAGACAAATGCAATTTTTGGGCCATGTTAAAAGACACAACAGCCTACTAAAAGTAATCTGGAGGGGAAAGTACAAGGTAAAAGAGGCAGAGGCAGACAAAGACTAACATGGACGAGTAACATCAAGAGATGTACAAATCAGCGTATGACAACCTGCACCATCAAAGCAAGAGACAGAGCAGAATGGCGCTCCATGGTAGCCAACCTTCGTTGCGGAGACGGCACTCTATGATGATGATGATGACATACTCATGAAGTTGAAATTAAAATACTACGGCTACATTAAACAAAAACAGTGGGTTGAAAAGAACAAAAATGGAGGGCATGGTTCGAAGAAGACGAGACTGGGGCAAAGGAAGAAGAAGGTGGTTTCAAGTCAATAGAGAGATCTTGTACGTGACAAAAGAAGTGGATATCTGGATAGCGAACAAGATTCTTTTCCGTGGACTGTGATGAGTGCAACGTTGTGTAAATTCGGCAAGATGAAATACCTCCTAGATTCCCCCTATTAACACTTGTATACTTGTAACTCAACAACTTAAATGGTTTGGTCACCTGGTCAGAATGAATCCTCACCAATTACCATCAAGGGCGTTCTTCTCGAGAATGCATGGAAAAAGACCAAGAGGAAGACCCAGAAGTGGATGGATAGATGCAGTGACAGAGACATTAACAACAAAGGAAAATCACTAATTCAGACAGTTCGAGCAGCTCAAGAACGACAAATGATATAAACCACGACACCTACTAGGTATCAGTGAAAAGAGAAAAGAGGAGAACACTTATATCTGACTGATATTTTTTTCAGTCTTCTATCAACTTATCAATCTCATTATTTTCGTATGTCATCTGGGAGATGAAATCAAATAAATCACTTTTAGTACATCACTGACATAGCTTACGACTTTCGCTCTTACATCAATTCGATTTTGCTATTATCAGTGACTCCTTGGTGTTTGTTAGTGACAGATAAGTCCGGGAAAGATACACAATAATATCAGATGCAGTTTTCAGAAGCTTTTGTATCAGCCTTCAAATTACTTGATTATTTTCCTGTTTGACAGTCTTTTTCTGTGCTTCACTTCTGTTATATCAATTAAAATATCTTCTCCAACTCCACTGCTGTTGCTTTGATTTTTAAGAACATAATAATAATAACAATAAACATAATAACATACACAACATACAAGTCAAAATCTCGGCAGATAGAAATGACCTAGAGAAAGTTCGAGCATATATCTAGCTATCTTATACATGTCAAGGTGGGTTATGAGAGACAGGGACAAGCAGAGGTTGACCAAAAAATGTAAATATGAAATATACACTAGATCACAAAAATAATATCTGTACTAAGATCTAGAATAGCAGTGTTACATTTACTCAACTCTGGTATATGATGCAGAAGCATGGACTTTAAGTAAATAAGAAAACATGGAAACTGAAGTTCATGAAATGTTGATTTAAAGAAGAATTAAATGAATTAGATAGACTGAGAAGAAAACAATACACAAGTTTTGAAGCAGCTAACAATAAAGAAAGGTACTATTTTACACAATTAGAATAATTTGATACCTTTTTTTAGGCAAAAGACAACATAAGTTGCTTATAGTATTCTTGAAGGAGAAAATGTCTAGGCAAACGAGACAGAGGTAGGTAAAGATTACAGGTGTCTGACAACATCAAGAGATGGACACCAGTATCTGTGACAGCGTGTACCATCAAGGCAAAAGACAACATAAGTTGCTTATAGTATTCTTGAAGGAGAACATGTTTAGGCAAACGAGACAGAGGTAGGTAAAGATTACAGGTGTCTGACAACATCAAGAGATGGACACCAGAATCTGTGACAGCGTGTACCATCAAGGCAAGAGACAATGAAATGACGATCTGTGGTACTCAGTGCCACTGTCAATTCATCAGTTTTAGCTGTAGGATGTTGAGAGGATGGTATTGGGGTCTGCTCAGCCTTCAAATAGGAGACGGGACAAGATGGTGATTTTTGTTATTCTCACACCGTTACTGTTGTGACGATACATTGCCTTGACACTGCATCAATAATTCTGTTATTGTGTATTTGGAGCAGTGGAAGCGAATTTCGCTGATTTAAGAAAGTAGTTGAGGTCTGAGAACATTAGCAGTTACTAATTGAATACAATTGTTAAATCTATTTTTTTTCAATAGGAACAATAAAAAGAGTTCCTAAAGTTTATGTAGAGCCAGTCTTAACATATGGATGTGAATCATAGACAATAGGACAACAGACAAGAAAATCACTGGAGTGGGAGAAATGTTGTTTTACAGAAAAATGTTGAAAATGCCACGGACTTGTAAGAAGAGTAACGAAAACGTTCTGAAAAAGGCCAAAGCAAGAAGAGAACTAATATCAAATATTAGGAAAAAATAATCATTATTTTTGGGCATTTAATAAGGGAACAGCTAGAATATAGTATAACAACTGGGAAAATTGAGGGATGAAGAGACAGAGGGAAGCAAAAGGAGAAGATACCAAACAGCTTAAGAGGATGACTTGACAGAAAGTCAACAACAGAAATGATAAATAACTGTCGAGATTGAAAGTTATGGAGAGACAGGATCGCCTACGTCAGCAGGCTTGGTACTTGGTGTTGAACTTATGAAACGAATGCGTCCACTATTTCAAAGCTGTTGTTCTTCCTCGTTCATTGTTGTAAATGGTAACACTGCCCAAGGCAGCTACCAGTGTCAGACTGTGGTTCTGCGAATCATAGGAGGAAGAGGTACGTTTTACAGCACTTCAGAAAGAAAAGACAAATAAACAACAACAGAAAAAAAACAAAGAACATTAAAAACTGCCACTGGCAGTATTCCTAGCGTTCGGCTTCTCGTGGCAAGGCGCAGTGCCAAGGAGTACGGGTTCGATTCTGCTTCGGACCATATATTGTTCTTTGTTTTTTCTTTTGTTCCTTATTTGTCATTTTGTCTGAGTGCTGTAAAACTTTCCTCATCCTCCTATGATTCGCTGAAACCTTGGAAGCTTCGCTCTATAATAATATTCATTTATTATTATTTGTCTCTGTGTGGTTCTCCTCAGCATTAGTGAACATTGCAGCTTTATTATTTTCTGGACAACAAAGAGGAAAAAACTGTATTTATAAATGAATAATGTTGAATTAAATGCATTTATATTTACTTTAATAAAGTGCGTCCAAGTATATGCAAACCCCCTGTCCCTTTTTCTTTAGTTTATTTTGTTGTTGTTCCGTTTGCTCTCGGTATTCTTGCCTTAAACACTGTATCGTATTGTGCCTTGCTCAAATTACGTTGCCGGGAACGTTTCCAAATTCCTATCACTTTGTGGTATCACAGCCAACAGCAGAGGGTGGTGTATATTTTTAATTTGGCAAATCATACTCGATTTGAGCAGGGATGATCGCAGCTAGGTCACACAGCCATTTCCACAACTACACGCGACCGACCAAGCTGTGTCAGTCAGCCGGCGAGTGCTGTGCTGGTTGAACCAGGGAGTCGTGGCCTAGAACGGGGAACTTAACGCTGTAGTGCCGTGTGCAGAAGTCGGTCGTGCAGTCGTGATCGGCTAAAGAGGCCTATGGAAATGGCGGCCAATTGACTATTTGCGCAGTCTGAGTCTTTCTTGTAATTCTGGTCAACAAATAAATTATGTAACATTACATGGTTAAGGGATAATACATCTTTAGCGTTGCTTGGTAACCATACATTAATAGGAAAATGGAAGAACAAAGACAGCACAAGAATTGGAAAGTTATTTTAAGAAGAAATGTAAAGGACGATGAATTTGAAAAGCTGACAATTTACACTGAGTGTATAGACACGAATAAATGACAAGACTTGTTAAAATTGTCACTCTACAAGGCGGGTAGGTTTTGATGAATCACTTTAAAGCATTTTGATGAATTCACTTTAAAACATTTTGATGAATTCACTTTAAAGCATTATGATGAATTCACTTTAAAACATTTTGATGAATCCCTTATAAAAATGTTCAAGGAAGAGTTCTATTAAAATGTTGCAAGCATTCTTATTGTTGTTCTGCTAATGAAGAAAAGTGTGGGCCTGTCTGCTGTCATGTCCAAGTGGACATTCAAATACAAACTGAACGTATACCTGTTGTTATTCTATCTTATTGATAAAGGTTTTATTGGATGTAAGTCCATTTGTACATTTTATAACAAGGTGAAGATTTGACCTCATGCGACGTGATCTTTCTTTTCTTTTTCTCACTGATACCTAAAATGTGTCGTGGTTATATCATTTGTTCGTTCTTGAGCTGCTCGAATTGTCTGAATTAGTGATTTTCCTTTGTTGTTACATGTCTCTATCACTGCATCTATCCATCTTCTTCTAGATCTTCCTCTTTGTATTTTTCCATGCATTCTCGAGAAGAACGCCCTTGATAGTGATTGGTGAGAATTCATTCTGACCAGGTGGCCCAACCATTTAAGTTGTTGTTCTATATATTCTTGGCAGGGTTTGTTACTACCATTTTTCTTATGTTTTTATTTGGTATTCTGTCTCTTCTTGTGTTGTTTGTTACTTTTCTCAAGCATCGCATCTCACATGTATTGATCTTTCTTAACTGTAATTTAGAAAGGGCCCATATTTGATTTTCATTGCACAAAAATGGTATGAAAATGCTATTTATCATTTGTTGTTTAGCTAGCATAGAAATGTTTGGATGTCTTTCCAATGGTGAAAGCTGGTATGTGACAGTATTTGCTTTTTGTATTCTCATGTCAATTTCTCTGTCTATTTTTCCATCTTCTGTGAACATTGTGCCCAAATACTTGAATTCCTCTACTTGTTTTATTTCTTTATCTTTGATCTTAATGTTTAGTGGGTGTCGATAATAATAATGCGAAGTGATACCATTTATAATTTTTGCAGCTTGAAGAAGAAAATGGCCTAGCATAGATCTACTGTTTGGCTGAGCTTAGGCAATAAGCGCGCACTCCTTATGGAGTAGTGAGTAAAGATTTTAAAATTGATAGATGGTCACAACAGACTCAACAGTCACATGAACAATAAAGCAAATAGTACAGACATGTTCCATTGAGAGAAGAGTAACCATAATGTAGAATATATCCTTCATAACTTTCTATTTCACGTCCTTCATGACTCCCTATTTCACGTCCTTCATGACTCCTTATTCACGTCCTTCATGACTTCCTATTTCACGTCCTTCATGACTCCTTATTCACGTCCTTCATGACTCCCTATTTCACATCCTTCATGACTCCTTATTCACGTCTTTCATGACTCTTTATCTCACGTCCTTCATGACATTCTACTGCACGTCCTTCATGACTCTTTATTTCAAGTTCTTCATGACTCTTTATTTCACGTCCTTTATGACTTCCTATTCCACGTCCTTCATAACTTTCTATTTCACGTCCTTCATGACTCCCTATTTCACGTCCTTCATGACTCTTTATTTCACGTCCTTCGTGACCCTATTTCACGTCCTTCATGACTCCTTATCACGTCCTTCATGACTCTTTATTTCACGTCCTTCATGACTCCCTATTTCACGTCCTTCATGACTCTTTATTTCACGTCCTTCGTGACTCCTATTTCACGTCCTTTATGACTTCCTATTCCACGTCCTTCATAACTTTCTATTTCACGTCCTTCATGACTCCCTATTTCACGTCCTTCATAACTCCTTATTCACGTCCTTCATGACTCTTTATTTCACGTCCTTCATGACTTCCTATTGCACGTCCTTCTTGACTCTTTATTTCAAGTCCTTCATGACTCTTTATTTCACGTCCTTCATGACTTCCTATTGCACGTCCTTCTTGACTCTATTCCACGAAAGTTCCATGACCATTTCACGAGTAGTGAAATGTATGTAATGATGCTTTATATCCAGATCGCTTGGAGACGAGAAAATGCCTGCATTAGTTCCGAAAGTTTGTTGGAAGGGCTGACATGGTGAGAACAAGCAGAAACAGTAATATAATGACACTCTACCATGCTGGTTTGCCAAACGAATAGGAGTTGTTGTAATATGTAGAGTGTATTGTTGTCCGTTGAAATTTTGCTAGAATAAGAAGAGACAGTAGTGTGCGCGCATTCCACAGCTCAGTGTAGGTTGTAAAAGGTGACTAGCGCTGAGATCATGTATTTTTTTTTTTAATTCTCTAGTGCCGCCTAAGTTAATTATATCAAATTTATCTCCAATTTAAAATGTACGACCTCTTGAAATAATCACAATAATGAAGGTTGTTTTCTTTAATTTCATTTGGGATTGTTGATTGGCTAAACAGTGTTTTGTTGTAATATATGTCAGAAGACAAGAACATAGTTTCAGATTTTGTATCTGAGAAAATGATACACTTAGCGCTTGTGAAATGTGAAGATAGAATAATAGATGAACAACACGGATTAGTGTGCTAAGAAACAGCATTTAGAACACAGATGCAGCACACAGCATAAAAAAAAAGAAATAAAAAAAAAAAGATAATAAGCACTCGGGAGATTTGAATTAAGTTATCGCTCTCGCCTCGGTGCATGAAAAAGGCTGTTTGGGAACTATGAAAGCGTGATAAATTATTGTGAGACGTGTAGAAGGCACTAACATATTCCGAAGGTGTAGCGAGGGCAGTAAACTTAGCGTGTGGAGAGGACAGTAAAATATTTGGAGCGTGTTGAGAGAATAAAAAAAGTGAGAGTGTAATAGGCCAGCAAAACATTGTGGAGAGTGTGAGTACTCAAGTGTTATGTGATGATATAAGAATCAGTAAAATATGAAGATCGTTGAGAACAGTAATACATCTGGAGGAAATAATATATTGTCAGTATGTTGAGATGTGGACATCAATCTGACTACTAGTATTTATATCTCTTGCTGTCTAGCTCTAGTGCCTGTCTCAGTGAGTGTTGTTTATAAGGGATCCCTAATATTTTGGTTCCATTGTACTTAGATCGCCAACTTTCTCTTACCACTTTCCAGGAACTCATCATCATGTGCCATACCGGTTGGCGTAGGCGATCATGTCCCTGCACAATCTTCTATCCACAGTGCATCGTATCAGTTCTGCTGGTGACTGTTTTCCATGCCATGACACCAAGAATCCAGTATTTTCTCTCTTTGTCGTCCGCGATCTCTCTTTCCTTTTATTTTGCCAGTTGTAACCAAGTATTCCAACTTTCCTCTTCTCATGATGTGCCCGAAAAATGTTTATTGCTTCTTTCTGATGTTTTTTTAAGAGCTCCCTTTTTGTGTTGGCCTCTTTGAGAACTTCCTCATTGGTCTTTTTAGCTGTCCATGGAACTTTCAACTTTCTTCTGAGAAATCCCATCTCTGTGGCCTCTAATCGTCTTTTCATTTGTTTGTCTACTGTCCACGCTTCGCTTCTATAGGTCAGAATTGGTTCTATATAGCACCGATGAACTCTCTTTCTCACTTCTATTGACATAGATTTGTTGCATAAGATATTTTTTCATTTTCTGAAATGCTATTCCAGGAACTATCTTCTCAATAATTAAAGCCAATGTGGAAATTGGCATGACCAAATTATACCAGTTTTCTTCACTCATTTACATTCAGGATTAACTTTAAAAAAAATAAGTACTGTTGTTGAGTTTTCTTTGTGTACATTTCTTGGTTGTCATATGTATTCAACATTTTTGGAGAATTTCAGAATACTATTTCTTCTCAAATTATATTTCCATCTTAGCTATCAGAGTTAGTGTCAGGTTTTCGATATCCATGATGCATTTGAAAGCAAATAACCCTTTAACTTGCATACTCAGAGTTTGATGAGGCTAGTGTTTTGTCATAAATATTTCACGTCTAGTAGAGAGCATATAGGACTGTACAATATTTGAAAGGGTGAGGGTGAATAAAACATTTGGAGAATATCGAGGATAGTAAAATATTTTAGAGTGTCGAAGAGAGTAAAATATTTTAGAGTGTACAAGATAGTAAAATGTTTAAAGTGTAGAGGGCAGTACAAATAATTTACAGTGTGGAGAACCGTAAAATATTAAAGTGTAGAAGACAGTAACATTTAAATTGTAGGAAACAATAAAATATTTAGAGTGTAGATAAAAGTAAAATATTTAAATTTAGTTGGGGGGGGGGGGGGTGTAAAATATTTGGAGTGTAGAGAACAGTAAAATATTCAAATTGTAAAAGACAGTAACATTTAAATTGTAGGGGACAGTAAAACATTTTAGAGTGTAGATGACAGTAACATTTTTAAAGTGTAGAGGGCAGTAATACATTTTAGAGTGTCGAGGACAAAAGCACATTTAATTTGTAGGGGACAGTAAAATATTTAAATTATGGAGGACAGTAGAATATTTAAAGTGTAGAGGATAAAAACTATTTAGAGTGTAGAGGACAGTACCATATTTAAAGTGTAGAGGACAGTATCATATTTAAATTATAGGGGGAAATACAATAGTTAGAGTGTAGGGGACAGTAAAATAATTAAATTGTAGGGACAGTAACATATTATAGAGTGTAGAGGACAGTAAAATATTTAAAGTGTAGAGGATTGTAACATATTTCAAGTATAGGGGATAACACAATTTTTAAAGTGTTGGGGACAGTAAAATATTTAAATTTTAGAGGACAGTAAATTGTTTGAAACGGTTAGGGAAGTAAAACATTCAGAGAGTGTAGAGCACAGGTAGATAGTTTAGCACTTTGAGAATATTAAAATACTGTAGAGAGTTTCAGTCCAGTGTTGTATATGTCAAGAGTCAAGTAGCAAGATTTTAATGTAAGATACTATACATAATATTTCAGGAGAAGCTGGTCTGTCAGTCAGAAGCGGTCACCTGGTGTGAGTTAATGTTTCTGCTCTTCTGCTTATTTATGCTCCAAGGCGAAGAGGGTGGACTGATTGGTCTTGAGGTAAGACACCGGTCTCGAGACAGAGAGGTTGTGAGTTCAAATCTCGGCAATACCAGAAGGGACTTTTATTTGTCATATCTCACTACGGCCACCACCCACTGGTCTCGTCAGCAAGTAAAAATAAAAAAAGTAAAGTACCCCCGTCACGTCAAGGGGCGTATAGGGAAATATGGTGTTAGTGACCCTATATTTTACAGACCTTCAGCACATGATTTTTGGGGTAATATGGTCGGTATTATGCCCGTGCTGCTTTACTTTCCCAGAAAAAATCTGGTACCCATTTAAGGCTGGGTGAACCCAGAAGCCGTCGGTTGGGATCGAACCCTACCCTTGTCCTTTGTAGTCCAGTTCACTAACCACTGAGTTATCGCGACTCCCTCTCGTCAGCAAGGCCCGGCTTAAAACGTCATTACTTATCGACGGAAAAAAAAATATGAGGACCTCCGAAGACTGAGTTATCTGCCTGTGCGGCAAGGGACCCATGTGCACACGACTGTCAGGGGGAAAAAACGTATTAACATGCACAATTAAGTTCCTAGCCTCTATGAACTTCACCAGATAGGACAAAAAAATAACGAACGCAAAGAAAAATACAGGGGACAAACCAATCTTGGACATAACTTTAATTTTTCCTTCTGAAATTGCTGTATTCACGCACAAGAAAGAATCAAGTTATCTCAGAATGATATGTCTTACCTGGCGACGCTGGCTTTATAGTAAAGTGGTTATTTCAATTATCAGTTTATGATCCATGATGATGGTGGTGGTCACCAATGGCTGAAAGAGAACTGAACGTAAATGGTTTCATGTAGGGTGGGCTGGAAAGACGGCTGACAACAGACAACGATAGATGCTTCTTGTGATCGCCCTATCTATACCAGATGGCACAAAAAGGACTGTGTACGTATGTAGGGTAGCTTCTTGTGATTGTTTATTTTTTTAGAGTGCCGCTGTAGCAAGGTAAAGAAGAGTAATGAAGATGTTCTGAGAGAGGTCAAAGCAAAAAGAGAGCTAATTTCCAATATTAGGAAGAGACAATCATCATTTTTTGGCCATGTAATGAGAAGAGAACAACTGGAATATATTGTAACAACTGGGAAAATTGAGTGACGAAAATAAAAGAGAAAAACAAAGAGAGAAAATACCAGACAGCTTGAGAGAATGGCTTGGCAGAAGGTCAACAATAGAAATGATAAATAGCTGACGGGATCAAAAGTTGTGGGGAGACCAGGTAGACCTGATCAAAAGCATTTGCCGACAGTACAAACGCTTTTTCGGGAGGGGGGATACTGTGGTATGAAGTGTAGCAGATCATAGCCGCCTATATATAGATCTTCAACAGGCCCACTGGCAGAAAATTAAAACCGGAAAATCCTCCAACTAGCATGCCGTTATTAGGACTATAGATGGATGACGTCACTCTACCTACAACCGCAGCTGCTCGCAAAGATGAAACCATCACCTAAGTTGGAGGTTTTCCGGGAATTCCCTGTCAGCCAGTAGGCCTTAGGAAATTTATTGATGGCTATGAGCAGATATTGGGAATTTCCAACTTCATTGGAACTGATTCCATAGACCGAATACAATAAGTCTGTGTGAATGATGACTCACGGCTGATTATTTTAACCTCAAAGTGGCATTTTAGTTTCAATCCAAACAATGTTTCTATATTTATGAATGAAGATGTCCTGAGTAAACTACGCTCCGCTCACTCTTGAGATTGATATTTCATTGAAGTGGTTCACATTTGTGACACTGAACAAGTAAATGAGTATTCTAGAATAGTTCATTTCTGTGCCAATGGTACTTTAGCCGAAGAATGTTTATAAGAAGAACTATTTCATAACATTGAGAAATGTGTCATTATCGAGTGTAAAATAATCATATTTCAACCACCAAATATTGTAAATATATAACATAATCAACTCTTATCATCAATTGTAATGCCCCAAAGAAGAATAAAGTTGTATTTCAGAGTTGACAAGAATTAGCAAGACAACTAAAATATCACCAATAAACAGCTATAGAGCTTGTAAATACGAGTTTGAAAGATTAATAAGTAACGCTAGGTACGAATATGATTATACGGCAGACAACCAATTTATTGAGTGTGCAACCAGCGAGCTGCATAAAGTCTCAGCGTTCATACTTTGAGTCAGCTATTGGGAAGGTCTAAGCAACTATGGGTCTGACATGAGTGCAGTGAGATTAATTCACTACCAGTCTTGATTAGCTCAAGTAATGGCTCTAATGTCAGATACTTAAGTCGAGAGTTCCAGATCTGGTTGTAGCTAATTATCAGGATCGCTTGACTTATAACTTAACGTTAATTAGGCATAGCCTCACGTATCCAGTGACTGACTGGAGGGATCCTTGGGCGGAGGAGGGGGAGTTTGTACTTATCCATTTTTATAATTCACTATTCTTGATATACATAAATAATTTGCGATATGCGAATGACACAGTCTTAATAGTAGAGACAGAGAATGAACTACAAGAAATGATAGATATAATAGTAAAAGAAAGCAACAAGAAAGGTCTAAGTCTGAATAGTAAAAAAAACAAAAGTAATGGTTACATCGAAGAAACAATCATCACCATCATGCAGCATAAAAATAAGGAATAATAGAACAAAGAAGTATGTGTTAGCATTAATAGGAAAGTACAAATATACAATTTATTTCCGGTCTGTGATCGTTACCCTATGCTATAGTCATTGAGAACGCCTTCGTGTAAGGCACTGCTACAATAGCCAATTTTTTAGTTGGCTGCGTGGCAGTATGCCAAGCGTTCGGCTTCTCGTGGCAAGGCGCGGTGCCACTGAGTACGGGTTCGATCCCGCATCGGACCATATATTGTTCTTCGTTTTTTTTCTTTTGTTGTTTGTCTGTCAATTTTTCCGAGTGCTAACACATACTTCTTTGCTCTATTATTCCCTATTATCGCCTCGGAAGTTCCCCATATAATAATATTTATGTATTATTATTTGTACCCCAGTATATAACAACTGGAAACTACTATTCGTGCTGTTTCGTCCAATAAATGTTTGTCTACAACACAAGTATTCAGCCCTACTGGGAGATACTTGCATTATTAGGAAAGTACAAATATACAATTTATTTCCGGTCTGTGATCGTTACCCTATGCTATAGTCATTGAGAACGCCTTCGTGTAAGACACTGCTACAATAGAACATTTTTTAGTTGGCTGCGTGGCAGTGTGCCAAGCGTTCGGGTTCTCGTGGCAAGGCGCGGTGCCACTGAGTACGGGTTCGATCCCGCTTCGGACCATATATTGTTCTTCGTTTTTTTCTATTGTTGTTTGTCTGTCATTATTTCCGAGTGTTAACACATACTTCTTTGTTCTATTATTCCCTATTATCGCCTCGGAAGTTCCTCATATAATAATATTTATGTATTATTATTTGTACCCAGCATAAAAATAAACAGGACAAATCTGAAACAAGTGCAATGTTTCAAACACTTGGGCACAATAATAACTTCAGATAGAAGATACACCACATAAATAAAAAGCAGAATAGCTCAGGTCAATAATTGCATTTCAGAAAATGAAAAATATCTTATGCAACAAATATAATATCAAAATATAAGTGAGAAAGAGAGTTTATCGGTGCTGTGTAGAACCAATTCTGATCTATGGAAGTGAAACATGGACAGTAGACAAACAAATGCAAAGACGGTTAGAGGCCACAGAGATGGGATTTCTCAGATGAAACAAACAGTTTCATGTATCAACTTTTGCACATGATGATGATGATGATTCTTGAAATTCTTTACTGTTGATAAAAGCAAGTGGACAATAAATTTAGTGCATTTCTATAAGTTGAATACATTAAAATATTTGTAGTAAACGTGAAATTAAATATTGGATAAATTAAAATATGTATCATCATCATCATCACCATCATTATCATCATCATCATCATCATCATCATCATCATCATCATCATCATCATCATCATCATCATCATCATCATCATCATCATCATCATCATCATCATCATCATCATTATCATCATCATCATCACCGTCATCATCATCATCACCATCATTATTGTCATCATCATTATCATCATCATTATTGTCATCATCATCATCATCATCATCATCATCATCATCATCATCATCATCATCATCATCATCATCATCATCATCATCATCATCATCATCATCATCATCATCATCATCATCATCATCATTGTCATCATTATTGCCATCATCATCATTATCATCATCATTGTCATCATCATCATCATCATCATCAGCATTATTGTCATCACCATCATTATTGTCATCATTATCATTGTCATCATTATCATTATCATCATTATCATCATTATTGTCATCATTATCATCATCATCATTATTGTCATCATTATCATCCTCATTGTTAGCATCATTATTGCCATCATCATCATTACCATTATCATCACCACCACCATCATCATCATTACTGTCATCAGCATCATCATAATCATTATTGTCTTCATCATTATCGTTATCATCATCATCTTTATTGTCATCATCATCATCATTATTGTCATCATCATCATCATCTTCTTTATCGTCATCATCATCGTCATTATTATTGTCATCTTCATCATTATTATTGTCATCATCATTATTATTGTCATCATCATCATTATTGTCATCATCATCATCATCATCTTTACTGTCATCATCATCGTCATTATTATTGTCGTCATCATCATCATCATCTTTATTGCCATCATCATTGTCGTCATCATCTTCTTCATTATCGTTATCAGCATCATCGTCATCATTATTGTCACCATCATCATCATCATTATTGTCATTATCCTTATCATCTTCACCACCATCATCATCATTATTGTTATCATCATCATTATTATTGTCATCATCATAATCATCATTATTGTCGTCATTCTTATCATCTTCACCGTCATCATTATTGTCATCATCATAATCATCATAATCATTATTATTGTCATCATCTTCAACATCATCATCATCATCATCATCATCAATTGACGGTCTGTTGATTTATATGACCGTGTTTCACAACTCTCTGCCTCTACTGTTAACAGTACAATGTGATGTTTACATCCTATCTAGGGTTACCAGATGATAAAGGAGAAAAACAGGACATTAATCCTGAAAATAGCTGCTATTGTGCCACATGTTTATGGTAATTAAGAACTTTGATTTGGAACATCGATAGAAAACATTTATTCTTCCTCTTCTACCTTTCAACTCCCTGTGAAGCATAGGTCTTCAAGAAACACTGCCGGCCGTTTTATTTCTTGTCATTCTTTAAGATCATTCCATGTCTTCCCGTCATCTTCATCTCTACTTCCATCTGTCTTCTCCATGAATATTTTGGTCTTCCTCTTTGTCCCTTTCCTTGGGGATTCCAAAAGACGGCCTTGTTGTGCAATACACTCATTTGGCTTCCGCATTGTGTGTCTATCGTCTCAGTCGTATCTCTATATCCACTCTTATTTGACTGGTACTTTTCCATAATTCTGTGTGAGTGATTTTGTTCTGCAATCTCCCCCTTTTATTTTGCGTAAGCATCCATTAATAAAGCTATGTATCTTCATGATTGTTATTTTTATTGTTCTTCATGTTTCACAGCCATATAATACGACTGACTTAGCATTGAAGTTGAACATTTTTATTTTTGTATTTAACTTAATTTCTTTGAATTTCCATATGTTTCTCAGTGTAAAGAATGATCCTATTGCTTTAATATCCTTTTTTTTGTATCATTCTCTGTTCATCCCTCTGTGTCAATATTACTGCCCAGATGATTGTACATCTAGTAGAGGTATTTCTCCTATTGTCATTTGGTTATTGCTAACTGCATTAATTCTTAAATATGTGGTCTTATCTCTATTTATTTACAGTCCCATTTGTTGTGATCTCTCATCAAATATGCTTATTTTATCTTGCATCTGTTGATGATTATGTGATAGGAGAGCTATGTCATCAGCAAAGTCTAAGTCATTAAGTTGCGTGGTCTGTGACCACTTGAATTCCATTTCTGTTATTTTCATAATCCAATCCATGGCCAGCAGAAAGAGAAATGGAGATAGAAGGCATGCCTGTCTTACTTCTTTCCTTATTTCAAATGCTTCTATAAACTGTCCTTCGTGCATAACACTAAATTTCATTCCTTCTCACATTGTTCTTATCAGGTTAATAAACTTTATGGGAATTCTGTAATGACTCAGTAACTTCCAATGCATCCCTCTGTCAAAACTATCAAATGCTTTTTCGTAATCTATGAACACGATATAACGTAACATAGCATAATATAATAATATTATATAATCATAATATAAATAATACGAGGCATGCTGATGATACAGTCTTAATCGCTTAGTGTGAAAATGAGTTACAAGAAATGTTAGACATTATAGTATAGGAAAGCAAAAATAAAGGACACTCTAATTAATGGTAGCAACAAAGAAAAATACATCACACCACAATGCACAATAAAGACAAGTGGAACAATATTAAAACATGTCATCATCATCATCATCATCATCATCATCATGTACCCTGCCGGTTGGCGTAGGCGATCATGTCCCTCCACAATCTTCTATCTACAGTGCATCGTATCAGTTCTGTTGTTGACTGTTTTTCATGCCATGACACCAAGCTATCCAGTATTTTCTCTCTTTGTCGTCCGCGATCTCTCTTTCCTTTTATTTTGCCAGTTGTAACCAAGTATTCCAACTTTCCTCTTCTCATGATGTGCCCAAAAAATGTTGATTGCTTCTTTCTGATGTTTTTTAAGAGCTCCCTTTTTGTGTTGGCCTCTTTGAGAACTTCCTCATTGGTCTTTTTATCTGTCCAGGGAACTTTCAACATTCTTCTGAGAAATCCCATCTCTGTGGCCTCTAACCGTCTTTTCATTTGTTTGTCTACTGTCCATGATTCGCTTCCATAGGTCAGAATTGGTTCTATATAGCACTGATGAACTCTCTTTCTCATTTTTATTGACATAGATTTGTTGCATAAGATATTTTTCATTTTCTTAAATGCTATTTTGGCCTGAGCTATTCTGGTTTTTATTTCTGTGGTGCATCTCCCATCTGATGTAATTATTGTGACCAAGTATTTGAAACGTTGCACTTGTTTCAGAATTGTCTCGTTTATTTTTATGCTGCATGATGGTGATGATTGTTTCTTCGATATAACCATTACTTCTGTTTTCTTACTATTCAGACTGAGACCTTACTTGTTGCTTTTTCTACTATTATGTCTATCATTTCTTGTAGTTCGTTCTCTGTCTCTGCTATTAAGACTGTGTCATCCGCATATCGCAAATTATTTATGTTGTGACCGTTGACTTCAATTCCTTTTTTGTCTACTATTGATCTCATAATATATTCGCTGTAAAGTGAAAACAAGTCCGGTGACAGAACACAGCCTTGTCTGACTCCTTGTTTTATATATTGGAATTGTCCTGTTTGGTTGTTAATTCGTATAGCTGCTGTTTGTTGCCAGTACATATTTTTTATGATTCGCAGATCCTTGCCATCAATTTTTAATTTCTCCAGCATATTGATTATTTCCACATGCTTTACTTTGTCAAATGCTTTCGTGTAGTCTATAAAGCACATATATAGATCTTTCTTTACCTCTATAGATCTTTCTATCAATGTCCTTAAGATGTATATTGCGTTATTGGTGCCCTTTCTTTCCACAAATCCACATTGTTCCTCACTTATTTCTGGTTTTATTTTGTTCCTTACACGTCTCATGATTATTCTTAGTAATATTTCAGTCATATAGCTCATGAGTCTAATAGTGCGATGGTCTTCACAATCAGTGGCGCCTGACTTCTTCGGTATGGCTACAAAGATAGATTTTAGTAGACCCTCGGGTATGTGTCCTTTTGTTATATATGTCATTGAGTAATTTTGTTATGACTTGTACTCCCAGCTCTCCTAGTGCATTTATCTCTTCGATTGTTATATTGTCAGGACCTGGAGCTTTGCCTCTTTTCATGTGTTGAATTGCGTCCTCCACTTCACTCTGCATTATTGGTGGTCCTGTGTCTTCATTTGAATTGTTAAAACATGTACATGCATTTAATTATCTGGGAACAATATTAACCTCAGATGGTAGATGTACAACAGAGGTGATATTCAGAATAGCTCTGGCAAAAGCAGCTTTCCAAAAAATGAGGAAGATACTATGCAATCCATTTTTGATAATAGAAACAAGAACATGATTTCTTAAATAATGTGTAGAGACAGTCTTAACATATTGATGTGAATCATGGACAATAGCACAACAGATAAGAAAAGCACTGGAGGCTGTAAAAATGTGGTTTTACAGAAGAATGTTTAGAATACCATGGACAGCTAAGAAAAGTAATGAAAACGTTCTGAAAGTGGTCCAAGCAAAAAGAGTGATAATTTCCAAAATTAGGAATAAACAATCATAATTTTTTGGGCCATGTAAAGAGAAGGGAACATCTGTAATATATTGTGACAACTGGGAAAATCGAGGAACGAAGGGATAGATAGAAGCAAAAAAAGAAAAGACACCAGACAGTTTAAGAGAATGGTTTGGCAGTAGGTCAACAACAAAATTGATAAATAACTGTTGAGATCGAAAGTTGTGGAGAGACATGATCATCTACGCCAGCAGGCATGGTACTTGATGATGAAGATATAAAGTGGGAACTGTAGTTTTAAACTTTGTTTAACTATTATACGTAAGGTAGTCATTTGATCATCGTATGATATGTTTTTCTTAAAACCCGCTTGGTCATCTGTCAAATGTTTTTCTATCGTCTCGTTTAGTCTCTCTAGAATGATTCTGCCCCATATTGCTCCTGATTCTGCTCCATATTGCTCCTGGTACAGATAGTAGCATAATTCCCCTATAATGTGTGCACTCCTGTAATCTTTCTTTCTTTTTTAGTTTGATCATATAACTTTCTTTCCAGTCTTTATGCATTTCTTCCCTCTCCCATATTTTTTTCTAGTAGATTATGCAATATCTTCTTGGTTAAGATGTTAATCCCAGCCTTAAATGGTTACCGGACTTTTTTCTGGGAAAGCAAAGCGGCATGGGCGTAATACCGACCACTTTACCCCAAAAATCATGTGCCAAGGTCTGTAAAATTTATGGTCACTAACGACACTTGGCGACACTAACGATTCCCTATACGACACTTGGCGGGACAAGAGTACTTTACTTTTTTTTTAAGGTGTTAATATCTCCATGATGAAGGAATTTCATCTGGTCCTGTGGCTTTACCACATTTTAATAACTTGATGGCTTTCATTATTTCTTCCTTGCATGGCTTTCCACAGTTAACGTGAGTAGTAAACGTGTAACTCTTCTTCTGCTGGTAGTATATCTAGAGGGTTATGTGAGCCGGGTCTGTTTAAGAACTCTTCAAAGTGCTCCTTCCATCTCTTTATTTGTTCCCTTGTATTACTGAGTAGATTTTCTTTCTTATCTTTAATAAATGCATTTTTCTGTTTCGATGCTTCGCTTAATTTCTTTGTACTGTTGTACACGTCTTTCCTTTTCCTTTATCTGCCGCTTCCTCTGCCTCTTAATCTAGTTCATCTATATATATATATATATATATATATATATATATATATATATATATATATATATATTTATATATATATATATATATATTTCCTCTTATCCCTTTTAATGCATCTTCTCACGTCTTTGTTCACCTTTGTGTAAGATTCCCGTGTCTTGGCTTTAGTACTTCTCGTTTTGCTTTTATTTATGTCCGCTTTCTTATTCGTTCTTTCTTTAATTTTTTTCCATGGTCTCTGTTGTCATCCATGCCTTATTCAGGCGTTCTATTTTCCCCAGAGTTTCTCCACACGTATCTTCGCATATCTCTTTCCATATATCTTTTACATGTATCAAATGATCTTCTATATTCATTGTGTTTTCTAGTTGTTGGAGGACTTGGTATTTGTTTGATACTGTGATTACAAATCTATCTTTAATTCCTTGTTCTTGAAGAAATTCTGCATTGAATTTCTACCCTAATACTTTGTACCCTTATACATTGTAGTATATATTTTCAGCTTAAGTTTAAGTGTGGCTAGCAGAAGATGATGATCGAAAGCCACATTTGCTCCCATATATACTCCTGCATTATGTAAGGATGAATTAAACTTTTTATTAATGCATATGTGTTCAATTTGATTCTTGGTTCTATGATCTGGTGACACCTATGTACCTTTATGTAATCTTTTATAGTTTGATAATTGTTACTCCTAGGCTCATTTGATTAAGAGCACAGAAGTTCATGAATATCTCTCCATTCTCATTCATTTCTCCAAGTCATGATTTTCCCATGATCTCTTCGAAGTCTCTGTTGTCTGATCCTACTTTTGTGTTTAGATCCCCATCAAGATTATAACGTCTTTGGCTCGTCTTCCATCAATCTGACACTGAAATTGTTTATAGAATTAATATTTTAACTACACCTTCCTTATCATTGGTTTGTTAACAGTATTGGATAATGTGTATTTTTATTTTGTTTTTGTTGTTGTTCTAAATGTGTTGCTCCAAATATTCTTGGTCCTACTACTCCCATTCTATCAGTATTTTCTGTGCTTCCCTTGACAACATTATAGCCACCCCTGTAATATGTAGCGCTCCAGGTTCCTGGTGTCCTGATGATAAGATCATAAAATCATTTCTCCTGTATTTAGTTTTATCCTTTCTGTTCATAAACATTTAGTCTCGCACTTCCCTAGAATATCTATTTTGTGGTTTGTCATGTACTGCTACTTATGCAGCTTTTCCTTGTTCATTTAGTGTACGTACATTACAGGTGCCAATTCTGGAGGATTTCCTGGTAGACAAAAGGTCAGTCGGAGACCCGGACTTCTTGCGGCTTTCTCGGGATTACGTCATAAATCTCGTAAACAGAGAACCTTTATCTTCCCTGGATGGAGGATTTACTTTTATTCTTTTCTTTGACATTTTCATGTTTGTGAAGTTATTTAAACTTATTATTTTTTTTACAATACTGGATAACCAGTCCCATGCCCAACCCTCCTTAGTCGCCTCTTACGTACATGCCTGGTAGGGAACAGCGCCACTATTCTTTACTCCCGTTCGGGCTCCGACAGCGCATGGCGATACTTACTTAATGTTGCTTATATCAAAAGAAGATTAGCATTGGCAACAACACAAATTAAACGCCACGAAGAAAATGTGGCACAATAAGAGCAAGACAGTAACATTAAAATTACTGATGGCATGTATCTTCCCAATAGCAACATATGGTTGTGAATAATGGACAATCTCTCAAAAAGCAAGGAAGAGCATCAATTTATTCGATACAAAATGCTACAGAAGAATGCCTTAAGATAGCTTGGATAATTAAAACGAGCAATGAAGAGGCATATTAAACGATGTAATTATTAAAAGGAACTTGTTTATAAATACCCTTCTGGAAGAAAATTAAATACTACGGAAACCATATCGTCCCATATGGAACTCTATCCAAAGATAGAGCTCGTTGAAAAAAAAAAGGAAGGTATGGTTCTTCTGCAACGCATCAGAGGCAGAACAAGAAGGTGATTTCAAGACATTAAGGAGACCTTGGACACGACAGCAGAAGAAGTGGAATATCTGGCTAGGGACAGAGATTCTTTCAGAGGGGATGTGGTGAATGCAATATTCTGCATAGGATATGCGAGCTGTTGATGATGATGATGATATAAGAAGGTAAACTCATGACCAGACACAGGACACACTTCCTTAAAAGCAGGACATGTGCGACGAAATCCTGACGTCTCGGAACTCTGTTCCTACGAAATCATTCTCCTAGACTATCTTATATGGGAGCCGCGATAGCTCAGTGGTTAGTGAACTGGACTACAAAGGACAAGGGGTAGGGTTCGATCCCAACCGACGGCTTCCGGGTTCACTCAGCCTTAAATAGGTACCTGATTTTTCTGGGAAAGTAGAGCGGCGCGGGCGTAATACCGCCCACATTACCCCGAAAATCATGTGCCGAAGGTGTGTAAAATTTATGGTCACTAACACCATATTCCCTATACGCCACTTGGCGTGACGGGGGTACTTTACATTTTTTTTACTTTTTATCTTGTATGAGTTGTCATTGTTTCCTTCCAGTTCTTTTCCCTTCAATGTTGTTCTAATTATTATTATCATCCCAACCTGTTTCCTTCTCATTACATGACCAACATGTTGATTGTTTCTTTGTAATGCATTGTTTCCCAACATTCTTCTGTATAACTAAATATACGTGAATACCAATGATTTTCTTGTCTGTAGTTCGATTGTCCAGGATTCACTTTCATGTGCCAAGACTGACTCTATATAACACTGAAGAATTCTTTTTTCTTCTTTATTTTTATTTACCGAAGATAAAAAAAAAAAATGTAAAGTACCCCCGTCACGCCAAGTGGCATATAGGGAATATGGTGTTAGTGACCATACATTTTATAGACCTTCGGCATATGATTATTGGGGTAATGTGGTCGGTATTACGCCCGTGCCGCTTTACTTTCCCAGAAAAAATCCGGTACCCATTAAAGGCTGGGTGAACCGGAAGCCGTCGGTTGGAATCGAACCCTACCGAAGATGGGTTCTATAAAATGTTTTCAATTTTTGGGAATCTTCTACCTTTTAGCTCCCAGTGGAGCATAGGTCTTCAACAAACACTTTCCAAGTCGTTCTGTTTTTTGCAATTCTTTTAAGATCATTCCATGTCTTCCCCATCATCTTCATCTCTGCTTCGATCTGTCTTCTCCAAGAATTCCTTGGTCTTCCTCTGTGTCTTTTCCCCAGGGGATTCCAAAAAAGGGCCTGTTGTGTAATACTCTCATTTGGCTTCCGTAGTGTGTGTCCTATCCAAAGCCATCGTCTTCGCTGTATCTCTTTATCCACTGGTATTTGACCGGTACATTTCCATAATTCCACGTTAGTGACTTTGTCCTGCCATTTCCATCCCTTTATTCTGCGCAAGCATCCATTAATGAAAGAATTTTTGGGAATGCTCATTATATTTGTTCAACTATTTTGCAGTTCAAGTCTGTCCTATTCACAGTCTATATTTAGTATTGTTCCCTTGTCTTTGAATTCATTGAGCTGTTTTAGACTGTCTCGTTTTCATTATTTGCTTCTAGGAGATATATTTTTCTTTTTTACAACCATTGCTTCTGTCTTTGTTCTGCTGAGGCTTAGGTATTTTTAATTTGCTGCTCTTTAATATCAATCATGTGTATTATTCATTTCTTTCTTGAAGTTTCCCATAATGGCTGTATGGTCTCATTTTGTACTATTTACATTCATTCCTTTATTTGTTCCTTCTTTGTTGGTCTATGCTTTGTATTTCCTCTTTTTCACTGTACCTTTTAAAAATTGAAATGTTATATTTCTAATGTACTTTATTATCTGATGTAAGTAGTTCTATATTTAACTTGCAGCTAACTGCGGCTTTTTTGGCTGTTTTAATTTTATACTCAATTTTCTTTCGAGAGTTTCCTTTCAGCTTGTACGTTATCGCTAATGCAATCTGTTCCTGGCCCAGTTTTCAGATATCAGATTGTTTGTGAATCTATTGTTTATTGGAATGGGTTCAGTTTCATTGCGAATGTTATCTCCTGGGTTTTTCCAGTCAAAAGACCTCTTGGGTGTTACATAAACCAGACATTTTCTATAAACATGTTGAGTCTTTCTACCCATTCAATCATTTTGCTACTTCCCTATTTTCCTTCTTCTTAGACAGTAATTATTAAATGCGCCTTAATCTCCCACTCTCCCACATTTTGTGTTGGAATCTTCTACAATTATGACGGCATTAAAAGGTTTGCACTGACTGCCATATCGAACTCGTTGTAGTCCAATGTATCAACTATTTTCCCTCTACTGTTTTCTGTTCGCTTAAAAACGTTTTATACAACAAATTTATGTCAATGAAAGTGAGAAAGAGAGTTCATCGGTGCTCTATAGAAGCAATTCTGGCCTATGGAAGCGAATCATTGACAGTAAAGAAAAAGACGACTAGAGGTCACAGAGAAAATTGGGCAATTTTTTTTCTGCTATTAATTTTGCCCGGGCAGCAGTCATTTTTGGCCTACTCTGTTCGACTTCCATTTGCCAAGGCGTTTTAACGTGCGCAGAATGCACACGGAACCTCCTATTTTTCTCAGTTTTCATATAGGGCTGGACATTGTATCTCACCTCACATATAGGGCTGGACATTGTATCTCACCTCACATATAGGGCTGGACATTGGATCTCACCTCACATATAGGGCTGGACATTGGATCTCACCTCACATATAGGGCTGGACATTGGATCTCACCTCACATATAGGGCTGGACATTGGATCTCACCTCACATATAGGGCTGGACATTGGATCTCACCTCACAGAGAGGGCTGGACATTGGATCTCACCTCACAGAGAGGGCTGGACATTGGATCTCACCTCACAGAGAGGGCTGGACATTGGATCTCACCTCACAGAGACCAGGAGAAGGTAAAACCACGGATTAAATTTTTTTTTAAATTGTCAAACCGACTTTGGTGAGAATTGAGCCAGAGATTGACGTCTTGCCTATAGCCTGGCATCAACTAGTACGGCGAATATTTTTATCTCCCCCCCCCTTTCCCCCCTTTCCCCCCTACTGCTGACAGAATATCCTGTCACAAAACTGCTGCTTTATTTTGTTTCGGAACCAGTTTCATCTCTAAAGAGAAAGAAGGACGGTGACACTGTAAATTTTGACATGTCCTTTCCAAATCATGTCGATTGAGACTTCTTCCAGGACTGACTAGTTTTGTTTTTTTTTCTTTCCAGGAATTAAATAACCAACATAAAATGGACGCTACGCCACTGCTGCATCGGTGCCCGTTACTCCCAGCAGCTGAGATAACTCATTAAGAGACCTCACAAAGGGAATATTAACATGCGTCATCAGTTCTATGAGAGAGACGAAGATATTATTCCTCGGAGCTGTCTCGGCTGTTCCAGAGTTTCTCTTGCTCGTTAGTTTGTACATAGAGAAAGTAAAATAAAGGCCCCCCCCCACGCCTTGCTACACGTATTAAGTATATAGTGTTAGTGACAATATGTGTTCATGATCATGGTCGGTATCACCACAGGCCGTCTTTACTCCACAGAAGATTTATTGGTACACAGTTTTTTTTTAGACTGGGTGAACCTCGGAGCTTTTGTCCATCTCTTTTTGGAAATTGAACCCTAAACATTCAGATTAGGAAGCGAGCATTCTAATTATTCAGCCACCGAGGCCACTCTCTAGTTTGTTCTAGCTTTTAAGTCTGTAGAATATGTTCTTTTTCTTGAGTAACTTACCACTGTGATCATCATCATCAGGTCGCATGTTCTTTGTAGATCGTTGTATTCACCACAGTCAGCCTGAAAAAATCTGTCTCTAACCAGATCTCCCACTTCTTTTGTTTTCATAGTCAGGGTCTCCTTGATGCCCTGAAACCATCTTTTTCTTGATCTGCCCCTGGATTCGTCGCCCAGGAACTATGCACTCCCTTGTTGTTCTTTCTAGCCCTCTGTCATTTGACGTGGCCATAGCATTTTAAATTCCTCTGTTGAATTGTGTTTATTAGCCGGCTATTTTTAATTTGTAAATATTTTATTATGTCTGCATTATTCTTTTCATTATCCGAAGTATCTTACCGATATTTTTTTCTGTATCTTTTTCCCCCGAATTAATCGATTTTCTTCCTTGCTGTCTGGAAGATAGTCCATGATTCATAATTGGCTATCATGCTTTTTCAGCAGTCTGCAATCAATAATTTGCCGTTACTTTCTTGTTGGTTCTGGCCACTTAACACCTTAGGTCCATGTTGTGCCCAGAACACGATACCAAGCCGTTGCAGCTACTGTCTTCTAGCCCGATGATGACTGAGTCAAATCCTTCTCCCTTTCTGTCACCTTCTGTGTGTCCTATAGAAGGGAGACTTCCTTCTTTAACTCGTCCTCTGTAGTTTAGTTTCTCCGCCAAACCCCGTTGCCCCGCAGAATGGAGGGATGGGGGGGGGGGGGTTGTACACAAGCAGGCACGTGGAGTCATAAGAGGATTGGAGAGCAGGGGAGGGGGAACCAAATAGACTTCACGGCAATCTTGAATGATGTGGCTGCCCATTGCCGCGAAGTACTATCCCTACACAAGCCTACCCTACAACCTCCCCGCCCCTCTCCAACCACTATCTATCTATTGTCCTTTCGAGCCGAAGACGGCACATAGGGCAGAACTACAATCTCAAAAACAGAAACCTTGCGTGCCAAAATGGCACATATTGCAGAGATCACTGCTTCTAAAACTGTTTCCATAACAATGCTTTTTACAATGACAGCTATGATAGTTATCTATAACTCTAATATTTGTAGGGAGCCGTGATAGTTCAGTGGTTAGTGAACTGGACCTGTGAAAAGGACAAGAGGTAGGGTTCGATCCCAACCGATGGCTTCATGGTTCACCCAACCTTAAATGAGTACCGGATTTTTTTCTGGGAAAGTAAAGCGGCAAGGACGTAATACCGACAGATTACCCAAAAAAATCATGTCCTAAAGATCAGTAAAATTGATGGTCACTGATACCATATTCCCTATACGCCACTTCGCGTGACGGGGGTACTTTACTTTATTTTACTAATATTTGTTAGTTTAAGTTACCTGTCGTTATAGTATAAAGTTAGGGCCTGATCCAATCATATTAATGTCAGAATATTGTATTTTCTATTGAGGTTGATTAAAATACTGTACTGAACATTTCGTATCATAGTCATCGGGCGGTTCCTGGTATATTTCCAGCAGGAAACCTTGGGCACACTTCGGAAATAGAATATGTAAATCTATGTGGGGGTTAGAAATAATTAATGTTCTAAAGATGATTCCCCTGTTGTTGGATTGTGTTTAGGGTGTCATGGTTATGCTCATTACAGGGATGGGAGTCATGTTTGTACTGCTTACACAGATGGGAGTCATGTTTGTGCTGATTACAGGGATGGGAGTCATGTTTGTGCTGATTACACGGATGGGAGTCATGTTTGTACTGATTACAGGGATGGGAGTCATGTTTGTACTGATTACACGGATGGGAGTCATGTTTGTGCTGATTACAGGGATGGGAGTCATGTTTGTGCTGATTACACGGATGGGAGTCATGTTTGTGCTCATTACAGGGATGGGGGTCATGTTTGTACTGATTACACGGATGGGAGTCATGTTTGTGCTGATTACAGGGATGGGAGTCATGTTTCTGCTGATTACAGGGATGGGAGTCATGTTTTTGCTGATTACAGGGATGGGAGTCATGTTTTTGTTGATTACAGGGATGGGAGTCATGTTTTTGTTGATTACAGGGATGGAAGTCATATTTGTACTGATTACACGGATGGGAGTCATGTTTGTACTGATTACACGGATGGGAGTCATGTTTGAGCTGATTACAGGGATGGGAGTCATGTTTGTGCTGATTACAGGGATGGGAGTCATGTTTGTGCTGATTACAGGGATGGGAGTCATGTTTTTGTTGATTACAGGGATGGGAGTCATGTTTTTGTTGATTACAGGGATGGAAGTCATGTTTGTACTGATTACAGGGATGGGAGTCATGTTTGTACTGATTACAGGGATGGGAGTCATGTTTGTACTGATTACAGGGATGGGAGTCATGTTTGTACTGATTACAGGGATCATGTTTGTGCTGATTATACGATTCATTATGATTAACTACCTTCGTGTTCCTCTTTTAAGTATTGCGAGTCTGAATGTTTCCCGTTGTAATACATTATTACCCGTCTCAGTGTGAATGTTTCCCCTTATAATACAGCATTAACAGTTTAATTCTGAATGTTTCCCGTTGTAATACATTATTACCCGTCTCAGTGTGAATGTTTCCCCTTATAATACAGCATTAACAGTTTAATTCTGAATGTTTCCCGTTGTAATACATTATTACATGTCCTTGTCTGAATGTTTCCTGTTGTAATACAGTACTTCAGGCCTCAGTAAGTGGAGTCCATAAAATTCTTTTTTCTCTTGTCCATGTAGTCATTTAGGTCGAGTATTTCTCCTCTTTCCAGGCACTATATTCTCTAAAACTGTTTTGTTAATGTCTTTATGTTTTTTTTCTTTCATGGCCCGAAAATGCTATTTTAAAATTTGAATTAAATTCACTGGCCAGTTTTCGTTTATTCTTCAGTGCTTGTCAAATAACTGTGTTTAGTTATTTGTCTGTGTTAAATGCTTGGAGACTTCTTCTGTAGCATATTATTCTAAACAACGACAGTGTCTTTCTCTCTGCCTGAGTTAGTGCCTTGGCAAGTTCTCCAAGCTGGCAGTAATTAATAATCAGTAACGTTAAACTGTTGTGCTACCAATGCCAGACCTGACCCTAGATGCAAGAACAATAAAAAAAATAACCTCGGCTGAGATGAAATGTGTTAGACGAATGACAGGAAGCAGCCTAAGAGACAAGATCAGAAATGAAGAAGTGAGAAAAAAGCTAGGAATAGCCCCGGCCATAGAAATAATAATGAAACAACAGATGAAATGGTTTGGACGCGCGACATGGCAGAGTGATCAAAATACAACACAACGAGCGATGCATTTTTAAAAATAGGGAGAAGAGGGTGGAAAGAAAAATAAACAAATAGTCAAGTTTTGAATCCACTGAAAATGAAAAGAACACCCTAATAACGTTGAAAGAAAGAGATATAGAGGTAAGGAAATATCTATATGTGCTTTATAGACTACACAAAAGCATTTGACAAAGTAAAGCATGTGGAAATAATCAATATGCTGGAGGAATAAACATTGATGGCAAGGATCTCCGAATCATAAAAACATGTACTGGCAACAAACAGCATCCATAAAAATTAGCAACCAAACAGGACAGTTCCAACATATAAAACAAGGTGGCAGACAAGGATGTGCTCTTTCACCGGATTTGTTTTCACTTGACAGCGAACATATTATGAGATCAATAGTAGATGAAAAAGAAACTGGAGTCAACGTCACAGCATCAACATTTGTGATATGCGGATGCCACAGTCTTAATAGCAGAGAATGAACTACAAGAAATGATAGACATAACAGTAAAAGAAAGCAACAAGAAAGGTATAAGTCTGAATAGTAAGAAAACGGAAGTAAAGGTCATATCAAAGAAACAATGATCACCATCAAGCACTGTAAAAATAAACATGACAAATCTGAAACAAGTGAAACGCGTAGAATAATTGGCCACAGTAATATCAGATTGAAGATGCACCACAGAAATAAAAAGCAGAATAGCTCAGGCCAAAATAACATTTCATAAAATTAAAAACATCTTATCCAACAAGGAGGAAAGTACAAGGTAGAGGAGACAGAAGCAAACAAAGACTAACACTGACTCTTCATTTCTTCTTTCCTTCCTCATTTGCCTTTCAACGTCGAAGGGAGATATAATTTGCTATATTTTGCTCTTATGTTTGCCTCTACCGCAGTTGTGTACTAACGGTGATTGATGGCATCAAACGCTGGACATGTGAATCTATGACGGCGTGAACTATCAAAACAAGATATAAATGGTGCTTCACTGAAAGCCAACCTTTGACGCGGAGACGCCGCCTATAAAACTGAAAACATTCATCTTCTTCTTCGTTGCCATTTTCTTAATATCGAATTCCGTTGCACTGTGTTTGCTTCTTCGGCCCAGTACATGTTCTTAATCAATATTAGCCGAATGAAAGAGAAACAGATCAATTCTGAAGATGAATTCTGAGATCAATTCTTCGACTGCAAACATTAAAGATTGCGCACCACATATGCTTTTTTTTCCCGAAAACTTTGACGCACACAACACACACAAATTAATGAACAGAAATATAAACAATCACTGCACAAACTGTTCCTTTTAAGTTCAAAATGAAGAAACGATGAAAAACAATTATAGAGAAATGTTCTTTAGATAATTGAAACCATTGATATGTAAAGTATATTTTTTATAATCTTTGTTAATATAATTTATGAAGTAATTGTTGCCGTTATTTACGTATTGCCTTATCTCTCTCTGCCTTATATTATATTGCCTTACAAGTCAGATCATTCAAACACGTAGGCAGTATTGAGTATAGCTGTTTAAGTGTTTACAGGAGTCAAAAACATAAACAAAGAACAGAAACATCCAAACGTCTCATTAACAGCTAAGAAACAAATCACAAATGACATTTTAATACCAACCTTATGTTACCAATGTCAAACATTGACATTGAACAAAGCCCACAAACAGAAGACCAAAACCTGCAACATGAGGTTTTTGAGGAAAATAACAATCAACACAACGTTAGAATATTCGAAGTGGTAATGAGAGAACAGATCGGAAATAAATCGTGCCTGGTCATATAAAAAAAAAAGTAAAGTACCCCCGTCACGCCAAGTGGCGTATAGGGAAATATGGTGTTAATGACCCTATATTTTACAGACCTTCAGCACATGATTTTTATGGCAATGTATTACGCCCGTGTCGCTTTACTTTCCCAGAAAAAAAATCAGGTACCCATATAAGGCTGGGTGAACCCGGATGCCGTCGGTTTGACTCTAACCCTACCCCTTGTCCTTTGTAGTCCAGTTCACTAACCACTGAGCTATCGCGGCTCCCTGCTTGGTCATATGAATATATAAGTATATATATATATATATATATATATATATATATATATATATATATATATATATATATATATATACAAATAACAAAATAAATGCTTTGGACACATGGTAAATATGAAACCAGACCAAACATCATCAAAGACTTTCTACTTCAAAACATCAGAACAGATGATAGACCAAATGAAGATATAATTAGGCCATATACAAGACATAGCAAAGAACACAATGATTTATATCTTATCAGTGTACAGATAGGCCAATGAGCGCCACTATATCTAACGGTGTAGCAACTAAAGTAGCAAGCAATACAGGGTCTATTGTTATCAGATTGTGATGTAACTACATCTTTTCTCCTACGATACTTCAACGCAACATCAGATTGATGAAAAGAAAAGAAAGGCAATGTCTAATTAGGCTAAATAAATGGTGACGGACATGTCAATAATAAATGTAATGAGGAACGAGGTAAACGTAGAAGTTAACGATACGAAGTCCATCGTCTGGCCGGAAGGAACATGAGAACGTCTGGGAACAACCCAGAAACAACTGCTCACGTTGTACATGAGAACGTCTGGGAACAACCCAGAAACAACTGCTCACGTTGTACATGAGAACGTCTGGGAACAACCCAGAAACAACTGCTCACGTTGTACATGAGAACGTCTGGGAACAACCCAGAAACAACTGCTCACGTTGTACATGAGAACGTCTGGGAACAATCCCAGAAGCAACTGCTCACGTTGTACATGAGAACGTCTGGGAACAATCCCAGAAACTACTGCTCACGTTGTACATGAGAACGTCTGGGAACAACCCAGAAACAACTGCTCACGTTGTACAAGAGAACGTCTGGGAACAACACAGAAACAACTGCTCACGTTATACATGAGAACGTCTGGGAACAACACAGAAACAACTGCTCACGTTGTACATGAGAACGTCTGGGAACAACACAGAAGCAACTGCTCACGTTGTACATGAGGTTTGGCTATTGGGAAATGATGGAGAATTTATGTTGTAGCACGGTGCTGAAACCGGAACTGACGAGATTCATGTTTGACATGATGGGACCAAGAACAAGAACGGTGTGTTCTTTATTGTCCGTCAACTGTCAGGAAAGCAAAGACCAGTACTTAAGAATTATGAGAAATTCCGTTTTTGTGTGTGCAAGTTTACTGTTTATCTAATATGTTGTTTACACACTCCAGTTTAATGAGTAAAATTAGACTGCTTGTTTGGTTACAATATTTATAGCATATTAAATTCATTTTAAAATGTTTGTGTTGTTGACCTACTGCCAAGCCATTCTCTTAAGCAGTTCGGTATCGTTTCTCTTTGCTTCCCTCCATCTCTTCGTCCCTCAATTTTCCCAGTTGTCACAATATATTTCAGCTGATTCATTCTCATTGCATGTCAACAAAATGATGATCATTTCTTTGTAATATTGGAAATTAGCTATTTTTGCTTTAGCCTCTTTCAGAACGTTTTCATTACTGTTCTTAGCTGTCCATTGTACTCTCAACATTCTTCTGTAAAACTACATTTCTACAGCCTCCAGTGACTTTCTTGTCTGTTGTCCTTTTGTCTATGAGTCATATCCATATGTTTAGACTGGCGCTACATAACATTTAAGAACTCTTTTTTCTTGTTTCTATTGTCAAAAATGGATTGCACAGTTTCTTCCTTATATTTTGGAACACTGCTTTTGCCTGAGCCGTCTTGCATTTCTGTTGTACATCAACCATCGTAAGTTAACATTGTTCCCATATATTTGAATTGATTTACCTGTTTTAATATGGTTCTACTTATCTTTATTGTGCACTGCGGTGATCTATAATGTATAGACTATAGATATTTATATACAAATATATATTTTAAAATTTCTACTTCATATTTACTTCTTTATACTCAGCCTTGAACGAGACTTGAAAAATAAAGCATTAATTATTGTCATTTGAAGCTACTGTAGAGTTTCAATGATGTTAGTGGCACGTCATCTTACTCTAGGCCTGATCCGAGCTGTATGTCCTGTTTTTGTGTTGGATTTATAGCGTGGATCACAATATATAGTTAGCAGTACTGTAGCATAATTGTAAAAAATAATGTCTGTGTATGCAATTAACTCTTTCCGCACGTTTCGACGCATCATGCGCCATGTCAATTTCGGTCACATACGCTTAGCCAACGACGATCATCATTTTCGGGAGGACGTGAACTTCCATGGTATATGGCGGATAGGCGGCAGGAACCATTGAAGGCTATGTCTGAATGGTGTTCCTTGTTGCAGTTTCCTCATATTCCAAGTCCGGCTTGTTGCAGGAGCTACTGAGTTAAGTGCTCTGTGCACGCCGTGAGCTGTGTGTTTTATCCGTTTTGATTATGTTTCGATGTCCCAATTGTTTACAATGAAGGATGATATCGTATGACAAGGAACAGTTGACTGTGTTCACTTTCTGTGCGGTTTCGCCTTATGTCTTTTGGCGTGTGCTGAGACTGCTACGATGGGGACTATAGTTACCTTTCCTTGTTTGGGAGATGAGTTAGTAATTCGGATGATTCCACTGGCACGGGCGGTTGAGCAATTATGGATTTTGATTCGTTTGCAGTGATACCGAGGCCTTCCATAACCAATAACCAATAACGCTTAGCCGCACAGTTGTCACTCTCAACTTGAATACTGTTAAGCTGCCACCAAACTGTATTTTTTTGCTAGGTCTCGTATCAACATAGTATTGGTGAAATCTTATTCCTTGTTTAATTATCTAAGCATTCATACATAATATTTTAAGTGGTAGATAACTATAAACATGTAGATTAATATTTAAAAACATGAAAAATGTTGTCTCTGAAATCTCTACAGCTAAACTGATATTATTCTAGAGACAGTTCAGAACTACAATTACCTGAGGCATACTATAACAGGTGATGGAAAATGTACAACTGAAATAAATAAAAGAATAGGTATGGCAAAAAGTAATTTCAATGCCATGAAAAATATACTAACATCAAAACAAATAACACCAGGGCTAAAACTAAGAATAGCAAAATGTTACATCTTCTCAATATTCCTGTATGGTGCAGAAACATGGACATTAGACCAGAAAACAGAACAGAAAATTGAAACCTTTGAAATGTGGATTTATAGAAGAATAGGTTGAATTGGATGGAAAGAAAAGAAAACAAACAATGAAATTTTAAAACAACTAACAATGAAAAGAGAACTACTAAACACAATTAGAGCAAGACAAATGACATTTTTGGGGCATGTTAAAAGACACAACAACCTAATAAAAGTAATATTGGAAGGCAAAATACAAGGTAAAAGTGGCAGAGGCAGACCAAGACTAACGTAGACGATTAACATCAAAAGATGGACAAGTCAACCTATGACAATCTGCCCAGATATATATATATATAAAATATATATATATATTTATATAATTAAACAGAATTATTTAATCAGAATTTATTTAATCAGAATATAATATAATCAGAAACACAGATCCACGTCACTTCTTCGGATGATGGAGATGGGAGTTAAGATGGGCACAGCCAGAAATGAGAAACGTAGTGGGCGTTTAGGAAGACTTATCAACCAACACAGAACTGGAGTCGTCAGTCGCTGGACACTGCGGGACTTGCTGCGAGGGGATTTGAGCACCTAAAAACATGTTCGGAGTGCAATGATGATGACCGCAAATAACTCAATAACTCAATAACTCAATATATATATATATATATAATTTGTTATTTTATTACTGCAGCGGTTAGAAAAGTGAGGACAACATGTCGGTCTCAACTTTAGCTTCATTATCATCATCATCATCATCATCATCATCATCATCATCATCATCAAGTACCATCTCCGCAACGAAGGTTGGCTACCATGGAGCGCCATTCTGCTCTGTCTTTTACTTTATTGGTGCAGTTTGTCATAGGCTGGTTTGTCCATCTTTTGATCTTACTCGCCAAGTTAGTCTCTGTCTGCCTCAGCCTCTTTTACCTTGTATTTTCCCCTCCAGAATTACTTTTAGTAGACTGTTTTGTCTTTTAACATGGCCCAAATCTCGCATTTGGATTGTTTGAATTGTGGTTAGTAGTTCTCTTTTAATTTTTAGTTGTTTTAAGACTCTTTAGCTTCACAAAGGCTTAATTGGGAAAAGATTTCTTTTTCTGGAAAAAAAGAGACAGCACTGGAGTAAAACTGTCCAGATTTTTCAAAAATTTGCAGGTAGTTAGAAAAATCTGTGACAGTCCATACTCCACAAAATGTGTAATGGATTTACATGTTGCATTAATTTATTTTATTTTAAATATTATAATTAATTTTTATTAACAAAATGAAGCTGATATTTTTACATAAAAACTGGTTTATATTCACAAAAATAATCAAATTATCATCATCTAAAAATTAGTTTATATTTACAAAAAAAGCATATCATCATGATCTAAAACTAGTTTATATTAACAAAAATAGACATATTATCATTTTTAACTTTACAAAAATAACCATAATCTTAATATTAACTAAAAATTAGTTCTTATTTACAAAAGTTAGCATTCTATAATTAATTAAACAATATCTATTATTTGCAAAATACGATATATATAATTAATTAAATCTTGTTCTTTAAAAAAAAAAATTATCGGTTATCGTTAAATAAAAGCTAGTTCAAATTTCCCAACATAAACAGACTATCATTAACTAAAAATTAGTTCTAATTTACGAATATTATCATATCATAATTTAAAAGCCGGTTATTATTGACAAAATTTACCTTATTATTATTAATTGAAAACAGATTAGCAGAAAATTCTAAAGATCTACTACAATTACTTAATGAAATAAACATGACAGGCACAAAATTACAGAAGATATGGATATCAGAAAAATTAAAACTATGATCATGAAGAAAGAAAAATACTCAAAACCTGCAAGTGGATATCACAAATAGAAGGAATAGATCTGGAGACAGTTCAGAACTGCCATGAAAACTATAATAACATTAAAACAAATAAGAACAGTGCTAAAACTAAAAATAGCAAAATGTTATATCTTCTCAACATTCCTATATGGTGCAGAAATATGGGCATTAGACAAGAAAACATAGAATTGAAGCCTTTGAAATGTGGACATATAGAATAATAAGTAGAATTGGATGGAACGAAATAAAAACAAACTATGAAGTCTTGAAACAACTAAAAATGAAAAGAGAACTACTAAACACAATTCAAACAAGACAAATGCGATTTTTGGGCCATGTTAAAAGACACAACAGCCTACTAAAAGTAATCTTGGAGGGGAAAATACAGGGTAAAAGAGACAGAGGTTGATTAAGACTAACATGGACGAGTAACACAAAAAATGGACAAATCAACCTATGACAACCTGCACCATCAAAGCAAGAGACAGATCAGAATGGCGCTCCATGGTAGCCAACCTTCGTTGCGGAGATGATACTGGATGTTGATGAAAAACAGACGTGATGCAGAGACATTACAAAATAAAAGAAGAAAAAAAAATAATGCAAAAGCGGTGAGTAAAGTCTATACTCAATGTAAACAAAACAATTCTTAGCAATAGGTGAAAATACAGCCGGTTTGAAAATATGAAAGAAATTCGGTTAGTAGTCGTATCTCGCGATGCTTCTAAAGGGGATCCTGGAGCATTGAACCAGATATAGAAGAGGCACGACGTCAAGGAATGAGTCTAGCTTTATACGACTGCCACCCTGGAATAGTCATCTCTCAATAAATGTAAATGATGTCTTACAAGATGGCCAAGAAAAACAAAAAATGGAGCTTAGTGTAGCCAACCGAAGAAGTGCGTGATGAAGACGGATATGAAAGGAGTAACACTGTACCAAAAATGGTGCAACTCAATATGATAAAAGGCGAACGAAGAAGGAGATTATGGTTTAGTTTTAACGGAGTCACATTACAAGGTTGCAACACATTAGTCAACATATGCACGTATTATTATTACAGTAACAATGTGTTTTTCCACAGCAGAGGTTGTAACTACCTGGCCTATGCTTGGATAGATAGAGAGTTCACGTGTACTTTAACAGAACTGAAGGTCACTCAGAACGGAAGCAATGAGGTCGGCGTTTTATGGAACAAACAAGATATTTAGTAATGCTGTAAACAAATAATGCTTTAAGCAAATGTTAAAAGTAAAGCCAGCCACACAGTATATTGTGCTCTAAGGATGTGTATTACTTAGCCAAAGAAGTTCAACTCAGATGTGGTGTCGAGAAGTGTTCTCTCATCCTAGCTGTTGCGACATTCTCTTAATCTGCAAATATCAGGTGTTACATTTTGAGGCTTAATTGACAAAATAAATACATCTGAGAACACATGGCGTGTTAACTAAAATGTTTGCGGGCATGAACCTACTGGAAAGTTGAACAGTGTCTTGATGTAGTTGAACTTATTTAAGATAATTACACTTTATTAACACATCAGATGGATAAAGCTGGGAATACAACACACGATTCGTCATCAAAAGTGCTTTCGAAAAAAGAAAGAATAAGCAGCAAAACATTACAAAATAAAGAGACCACCACTTTGAATCTAAACAGCAGCAGAAGACCGCCGTCAGACTATGACAATGGGCCTACAGAAACTGACGAAGACCTGTCATCCATTGACTCAGAAGAACTATCGGAAGCCAATTCTCCAGAGGAACCATCGGTACCTGAAGCAGCCAGTCCAAAAGAAGAACCAAAGACATCTAAAGAACAACCTGATAGCTCTAAAAAGAGCGACCATCATAGTAAGAACAATGAAGACAGGGAGAAGAAACCACCAGCAAGCACTAACAAAGAAAGTGCGTCCCAGAGAGTCGAATTTCCTATACTCAATTCTATTTGCACGAAAATGAAAGAATTTATTGATAAGTTTCAAATACGTTCGATCATCAACGCAATATGGGAATGTTTAAAACAATTTTTCAATTATTTGCTGACTCTTTGTGCTAATCTCATTGGAATGGTTTTGGAGGAAAGAGAGGATGAGGGCGAATCATGTATGGACGAGGATGAAACGAAGAAAGAGGCAGATATTATTGTGAGCAATAATCACATCTCTTGGCGAGGCAGCAGTCACCCTTGCGTTCTCAAGGTGAGTTGAATAGACCATGCTATTTTTAAGTCTTAAGTGATGTAGGTCACTGCAGCGAGACGTTGCGGCCCTCGCCTGTCGCTCAGAAAGTACTCACACATCAGACCACGAGGTATTATTTACGTTGACTGAGGCAGGTAGTAAAGCTTTTGTTCCGTGCCGATCCTCGACTATAATTTCAAAATTACAGAAAAAAAAGATTCGTACTCAATCCAACCACACCCCCCCCTCCCCTCTCCCCCCCCCCCCCCCACAAAATGTACGAAAAAAGATAAGAGAAAAAAATGTGACTATATATGTATTACATGGCGGGAAAAGAAAATATGAACGTAGATTTAAATAAAAACAACTGCTGAATGTAATAGTATCGTCTTAATTTTCTCCAGATTCTTATCTCTAGCCTGGAAATGCTACTAATTATTTTATGATACTGAGTTTATATATTTTCATAATTAATACACATAGATCGCAACACGACATACTAACAATGTCTTGACATAGATTCATGTAGTTAATAATCACAGACTGTTAATTTTGCTTATACACATTTATTTGATTGTCGGTTGCACACGTGAAGTATGGTGAAGTTCCTCTAACGTTAGAAATTTCATTTCTAAAATGAATGTTCTTGACCTGGATGCGCTCAAGAAATTATCACCGTTGGTTAATGACGCATCTCTTAATACATATTGTCGGTGGCATTTCTGAGATCTATCTTTCATTCTATTAAAATATTACAGCTCCTCATCTTGCTTAATACTTGATATTCTATATCTATGTCTTGACTTATTCTATGCTACTCTAAATCTAATTACTATTGTTCCATGGAACACAAAACTTCTGAATCTAACTTGAAACACTTCTCAACTAAACTGTCTTATGTAACTTGATGTTCACTAAATGATACTCTATCACTCTCTAACTTATATTTTGATTGACCTTGTTCTCTATCTAAATGTTTCTAACTTTAAGTGTTTTTCTCCCTCGGTGTTTCTGGAGGTTTTTTTTATGTTACTGGATGTTACTCAAATCATACTAAAGATCTCTACTAAAGCTCAACTAATTCTCCTAATACATGAGGTTTTATACTTCTGTCAGATTTGCATAATTTATTGGCTTAGTCGCTGTCTAGCCATCTTACAGTGAATGGCTGAATGCGAAGTTCAACTGTAGATGACTTTTGTGTCCAATTTTGCAAAATAAAACTCAATCTTGACATTTAGTTAAACGCTGAGTTTTAAAAATAATGCCAACATAATGCCGACATCACTCACATAAACCTAACCTACCCCATAGTTATCAACCTAACTTTTGGACATGTGGCGGTGAAGTCAAGTTTACATCTATTCCCCCCCCCCTCCCCCCTCTTAGCTTTTTTCCTCAGTTCTTCATTTCCGATCTTGTCTCTCAGACTGTTTCCTGTCGTTCGTCTAAAACATTTAATCTCAGTAGAAGTCATTTTTCTTATTATTCTTTCATCTAGGGTACAGTACTGGCATTGGTAGCACAACTTTGGAATGAAGATTTTATTGTAGCTGTCCAATGATTTGACAAGCTTTGATGCATTTTGAGTCTCTGCTGTTCTTAAATTGTCGTCGTTTATCACTAGATTTCCTAGGTATTTGAATTCCTCTACTTGTTTTAGTTGCCTACCTTCTATAGTAATGTTGATGTTCTGTTTTGTTTTTGGCGACAATCATGACTTCTGTTATGTTGATATTGATTTTCATGTTGTATTTTGTGTCTGTGCTGTTGAGTTTGCTTAAGTGTTCTTGTAGGTCTTCTTTTGTTTCATGTATTAGTGCCTAATCGTCTGCAAATAAAATCTTGTTGATCTTCTCTGTCTCTGATGGGTTGGCTAGCTTGCATACATAGTCCATGCATGCAATAAACAGAAGGGGGGATAGTACACATCCCTGTCATACACCTTATCTAACTTCAAAGTGGTCTGTGTAGCCCGCTGCTGTTCTGACTATGTGCTGTTGATGTGGACTTTAATTAGGTTGGTTAGATGTTGGCTTACTTCGTATGTTGTTAGTATCTTCCACAGTTGTTTTCTAGAACTTCTAAGGAAGAGCTAGATGTGCACATAATCAGCGAGCTACCTGAAACGCCATTATGCACAAACTTCGCCATTTTCTAAATGTTACCGCACTTGCCGGTTTGCCCGCAGTACCACAGTTTGAAAGGGAGTCGCGATAGCTCAGTGGTTAGTGAACTGGACTACAAAGGACAAGGGTTCGATCCCAACCGACGGCTTTCGGGTTCACCCAGCCTTAAATGGGTACCGGATTTTTTTCTGGGAAAGCAAAGCAGCACGGGCGTAATACCGACCACATTACCCCAAAAATCATGTGCTGAAGGTCTGTAAAATATATGGTCACTAACACCATATTTCCTAAACGCCACTTGGCGTGACGGGGGTACTTTACTTTTTTTTTACCACAATTTGAACTCTACAAATATTGAATATTGATTGAACTCATCAATATATCAATACGATAAATTCAAATTTATGCGTATTCTTCAATTTGATTAATTTTTACAATCATCTGTACGTCATAGTTATTCATCGTCTGATCTGAGGCACCGAGTAATAACTTCTTCAAAACATACGTTAAATAATCAGTTACGCGTAATGATTTTTGTAATGTTACACCTGAGGAATATTGCACTTACATTAATAATGTTTTTTTTTTTTTTTATTTTTTTTAAACTTCTGGTCAATGTGGCGGATAGGCGACAGGAACTGTGAGGCACTGGCTGAAAAGTGTTCCTTGTTGCAGTTTTCTCATATTTCAAGTCCGGCTTGCTGCTGGAGATACTGAGTTTAGTGCTCTATGCACACCATAAGATGTGCTTTTCACCCGGATGGTGTTTCTATATTCAGATTGCTTACAATTATTGATGATATCGTATGACGAAGGACACGCGTGTGCTGTAGCTGTTATAATGGGGACTATAGCTGCCTTTCTTTATTTGGATATTCGATGAGATGTTGAAGATGGAAAACTAGACAGAGAATTTGACATGAGAATACAAAAAGAAAATGCTGTCACAGACCAGCTTTCACCATTGTTAAGACATCCAAACATTTCTATAGCAGCTAAACAACAAATGACAAATAGCATTTTCATACCGACTTTGTGCTATGAAAGTCAAACATGGACACTTTCTAGATCACAGTTAAGAAAGATCAATACATGTGAGATGCAATGCTTAAGAAAAGTAACAAACAACACAAGAAGAGATAGAATAACAAATGAGACCATAAGAAAAATGGTAGGAATAAAACCCTGCCAGGAATATATAGAACAACAACTTAAATAGTTGGGCCACTTAGTCAGAATGAATCCTCACCAATCGCCATCAAGGGCGTTCTTCTCGAGAATGCATGGAAAAAGACCAAGAGGAAGACCTCGAAGAAGATGGATAGATACAGTGATAGAGACATGTAACAACAAAGGAAAATCACTAATGCAGACAGTTCGAGCAGCTCAAGAACGACAAATGATATAACCAGGACACCTTTTCGGTATCAGTGAGAAAGAGAAAATAAAGAGGAAGATGAGATGTTAATTCAGATGATTCCACTGGTACGGGCGGTTGAACAGTTATGGATTTTCATTCGTTTGCAGTGATACCGGGGCCTTCGATTAATTATAACTATAACTATAATAATGTTTTGAAAAGTACGATTCTAGTACATTGTGAACTACGTGAACACAGTGACAGTAATAGACAGTCTAAATAATTTAACACAAACATGATATGAATACAATCATAATGATTCGCCTGTCTGCCTTATCTCCTAGCTTCCACTTGAGTCTTTGGTACGCCAACACGAAGAGCTGTTTACAATTTTCTCCATACTTCTCGTTTGCTGAACCAACACGATGCTTTGTTTACAATCTTACTAAATAGTTCTCCTTTAGTGAATCAACACGATGCTTTGTTTACAATCTTACTAAATAGTTCTCCTTTAGTGAATCAACACGATGCTTTGTTTACAATCTTACTAAATAGTTCTCCTTTAGTGAATCAACACGAGGCTTTGTTTACAATCTTACTAAATAGTTCTCCTTTAGTGAGTCAACACGATGCTTTGTTTACAATCTTACTAAATAGTTCTCCTTTAGTGAGTCAACACGATGCTTTGTTTACAATCTTACTAAATAGTTCTCCTTTAGTGAGTCAACACGATGCTTTGTTTACAATCTTACTAAATAGTTCTCCTTTAGTGAGTCAACACGATGAGTTGTTTACAATCTTTCTCCACACTTCTTCTTTTTGCATGCGTTTCTGGGTTTTGTTTCGAATATTTTCCCTGTTCAGTCTCTGATGTCATCAACCCATTTGTTTAGTTGTCTACGTGTACGACATCTATAGTTAACAGTTCCCAGTGATAGAGTTATGGCCGGACTTTCCGATTCTATGACATACGCGCCAGCTTCATTTCTAACTTTTCTACCGATGTAAGTCGCTCTTCCCATGGCTTTATGTAATTGATGCTGATTTTTAAGAATTTCACCTTTGTGATGGGCCTTATAAGGCCTCTTCTTCTTTCTTTCATCATTTGCCTTTAGCGTCGAGGGGAGATACAGTTTGCGCTTATTAACTCCACTGTTGGCTTTTCCTGCTGTTGTTTCTTAGTACTTCTAATACTCCATTAATCCATCTGTTTCGTTGTCGGTCCTTGGGTCTCGTGTTTTCGAAACGTTTGTCGAAAGCACATAGTGTTTGTTTTGATCTTCTTGTCTTATCACGTGTTCAAACCATTTGTTTTCGTTGTTTCTTGATGTATTCAATGGCAGAAATGACTCATCCCTGTAAGCAATGCCTACAATCTTACGGGAGCATCTAATTTTTTCACAGATTGTATTTTTTCATCGAAATAAGCATTCCTTGTGTCCTGTCGGGGATAATTGAATATTAATACTTTCAGTATAATCTTCTATTTTATGTTGATTCCTCATTGTACCTTTATGTTTAGCTTTAAACGTTAGAGGGAGATACAGTTTACCTTCGTCCTCTCTGTTGTTGACCTCTGGTGCCATGTTATGTTTGCTAGGTTTCAAATATTCAATCAACACATCTTTTACGTGGTCGGACCTAGTGTCTAGCGTTCTCGAAGATCTTGTTGAAGTTCGTTTTGTGGAAATATCATTTGTGTATTTCTCGGTCTTAACACATGGCCAAACCAATTTTATCGGTTGTTTCTTTATGTATTCAAATGCTGCATTTATTTATATCTTTTTTTTTAAAATCAGTTCTTCACTGTTATTTTATCTTCCATGCTTTTTTTTTTTGTGTCATACGTCTACCACATTTGTTTCGACGATGGTTATTTTTTTCTGGTTTTACTTGAGCTCAGTGCTCAAGTCTCAGTGGTAGCATAACGGTTAGATGAAGATAGTGTTGCAGAGAGTCTATTCTGTTTTAGGGTTATTTCCTTCTGGACTGGATTATTACAAAATCTGAATGAAGTTTAAAAAAAAAATAAGTCCAAAATAAGTTCATGATAAAGCGGAAGTTATTGAACTGGCCTTCTGAAGACACGAGGTAGATTTAGATCCTGATTGACAGATTTAATGATCTATCTATCTATCTATCTATTGTCCTTTCGAGCCGAAGACGGCACATAGGGCAGAACCACAATCTCAAAAACAGAAACCTTGCGTGCCAAAATGTCACATATTGCGGAGATCACAGCTCTAAAATCTATGGCGCTGTTTCCATAACAATACTTTTTACAATGACAGCTTGTCAAGCCATCGATCAACCTCCTTAGTCGCCTCTTACGACATGCCTGGAAGGTCACATTGTCACTATTCTTTACCTCCCTCATAATGAGGCCCCGGTAACACACGGGCAAAACTTATAATTAAAGGGGGATTTAATGATCTCCATCCTGTAATTATATCCAAACAATGCAGAAAATCGGAATATGCTTCGCTATCCTAGTACTAACTACATGACCCCACAACATGTCCTTATAATGTGAAAAAAGTTTAAAAGTTTGATAAAGTTCTTTCGCTTTTTTTTTCTATGTTCGTAACGAAGCGAACGTCAAAATTAATTATTAAGTGAAGAAAGTCACATAGAAATTAACACTTGCTTCAACAAAGTCATGCACAACTTCATAAGTACATAAAGAATGTCAAATATGAGTGTATAATGAATGATCAGCAGCTAATCTCTCACAGCGCGAGCGAGATAAATGTACAGTCTTTGAGCTGCAGTCCCACAGTCGAAGTCGCAAAGAAGGAAAGAAACATTCACACAAGAAAGGTAACTATCATTTTATGAACTATCTATTTTTTTTTTTTTTTTTTTTTTTTGTAGCCGATGCATTATTTGTCTTGTTATGCTCCGATTTTACAAATATATTTTTCTTCTACTTTTTTATGTGAGTACATTTCAATGATTAAAATTTAAAAAAAATGATGATAGGTTTGTGCATGTACCTGTTGGTACATTGAACTCAGTGGTAAATATAGAAAAACTAGATGTACATATCTGCATGCACATTTATTTATATAAATTTATCGTGCCACACGAAGACTTAATATTCACACAAAAACGAATAGAGACCAAATTAGTTTTAACAAAATGAAAAAAAAAGTAAAGTACCCCGTCACACCAAGTGGCGTATAGAGAATATGATGTTAGTGACCATACATTTTACAGACCTACGGAACATGATTTTTGGAGTAATGTAGTCGGTAATACGCCCGTGCCGCTTTACTTTCTCAGAAAAAATCCGGTACCCATTAAAGGCTCAGTGACCTGGAAGCCGTCGGTTGGGATCGAACCCTACCTCTTGTCATTTGTAGTCCAGTTCACTAACCACTGAGCTATCGCAGCTCCCCTTTTAACAAAATACAATTGATTAAAGACTCATTATGTTGTATCTTTTTCTAAATACCTACTAACGAAAAAGTGAAGGTTCAAAATGAAATAAAACAGAGGATAGACGTTAATGTTTTATTTATTAACGTTGTGTCAAAAGATAGTATGTTGTTGTTTGTCCACTGGTACTGTTGAAGGTCGTGTAATTTATCTCTGCTAGTGACATAAAAAAATCACAGAAGAACCCACTACTATCCCTGAAGTGTCTGCTCGTGCTGCAGTGAACACATGGATTTTTGGAGCATCGACCTGTCCTTGAAGATAAAGTCGCCCTTCATTTGACTTGTGGAGAGATAGCTACTGGACAATATATCTCTTCCATTTTTTTTCTTAAAATATTTAGCCCAAAGAGTAATCTCAGTTTGAGTTCAGTAATACGCAGTGACTGAGTTACATCTTTCAGCCTTTCTTGAACCTGTTACGCAAATAAAACACATTTCTCCCCTTACGCTCTTCATCAGAAAATAGTCTATTTTGAAGATATGGGCTTAGCATAGTTTACCGCATGGACACATCAGCTCAGTCCTTATTTACATAGAATGAGGTGTATCTATGTCTTGCTTGACTAGCAGGAAACTGTCTTGCACTTGAAACTGCCTGCCACCCTATCTTGGATGGTTTTCCAAAGACAATAATTATAGTGGCTTATGAATTGCAAGTTCACTTTAACAAACACAAATCATGTCAATATTTCCTGCTAAGTTACACGATATGCAGCTATCTTGAACCAGTAAGAATATATAAATACATATACATGAGAATAAATTAGCTATGTCTTTTATAACTGGCATTTCATGCATTTATTAACAATTGAAACCCGCCATACAATCGAATTAATAAAATACATGTCTTGCATAAGGTCATGGATAGAAAGAATAAATGGAAAGACAACCAGGTAGAGCACTACATCTACCTCCCCCGTCCCTTCCAACATCCTCCTGAAAAAATAAAAGAAAATAAAACACGGGTGCCAAAGAAAAGTGGAGACTACACGTCACTTCTCGTATGAGTGGATTATATATAATATACACGTGACCCACAAATATTGATACAAATCCAAGTTAAAGAAAATAAAATGCATTTACCAACAAAGAAAGAGGTATGTAGTTTGCTGTGATTTGTTCCAATGTTGTTTGAGTTATTGTTAAAGAGGAATGTGTTATTTGTTACTCTTCTTGCTTTAGTTCGCTGTCTGTCGCTTTTAAGAACTAACCGAGTTTGGCTTCCTCATTTTTATATCCAAACTCATTTCACGACTTTGTGCTCTGGGGCTTTGAACACCTTTGGGCCTTCCAAGGTACTATGAAATAATATCCTGCCAGCCAATAACATTACCACTCTGAACCGACTCAGGTAACACAAAATATAATCCTGGGCTAGTTGCCAAACCATGTAACAAAAGGCGAAGTGCGTGCTGTAAAAATAGACATGAATAATCAGATGAGAATTTCTTTGCTGCTTTCTTAGGTGATTAATATAAACATAAATAGGAGATTGCAAGGTTTAACATTTGTAAAGTACAACAGTACAATAAAAAAAAAAGATATACAAGGTGAAACAGGGGAGAGAAATATTTAACATGTCTTGTAATTTGATTAATTTCTATATTTATATTAGCAAGAAGATATCAAACAGAAATGAGCCAGCAGAATGCTACACAGCATTGATTTATAAACTATAAACAATGGGATGAACAGTTCCACGAAATAGTAAAATGCCTCGATCATATAACACAGGTTCGGTCAGCCTGGGAATATTGGGTACCTACTAATTATCACTGCAATATCAAAATTAAACTTTGAACGACACAATAATACAAAACATTTGTGCATATATTATTTCAAAAACATGGAAACCAATAACAACAAAAAAATGTGAAAAGAAAATTGATTTATAAAATAAGGAATTGAATATAATGCATGTCTAAACACAGGAAGGGAGCAAAATGTATTTCTAAACAGAGGAAGGGAACATATTGCTTGTCTAAACACAGGAAGGGAACATAATGTATGTCTAAACACAGGAAGGGAACATAATGTATGTCTAAACTGAGGAAGGGAACATAATGCATGTCTAAACACAGGAAGGGAACATAATGCATGTCTAAACAGAGGAAGGGAACATAAAGCATGTTAAACACAGGAAGCGAACATAATGATTGTATAAACACAGGAAACGAACATAATGCATGTCTAAACACAGAAAGCGAACATAATGCATGTCTAAACAAAAAAATTAACAAAACGTTTATCTAAACATAGCAAGTGAAAAAAATGCATATCTAAACAAAAATTGAATAAAACGCATTTCTAAAATAGGAAGGGAAAATAATTCATGTCTCAACATAGGAAGTCAACAATATGTATGTATAAACATTGGAAGTCAAGAAAATGTATGTCTCAACATAGGAAGTCAACACAAAGTATGTCTAAACCTAGGAAGTCAACAAAATGTATGTCTCAACATAGGAAGTCAACACAAAGTATGTCTAAACCTAGGAAGTCAACAAAATGTATGTCTCAACATAGGAAGTCAACACAAAGTATGTCTTAAACAGAAAAAAAAACTTCCCATTGCGGCTTTTTCCGATTACTTGGGCTGGGACATATAGGAACGAAGGCCGCTGTCCTAGTAGTCGCCACGAGGTGTTCAGGTCTCCTTTTTATTTCACACTCGATAGAAAAAACGTTTGACCCTACCGGGATTCGAACCTACATGTGAAAACACAGCAACGAAATCACAAGTCTGGGGTGAACAATTTAATAAAAATGATCGCCAAGATACAAGAATTGAACACACGACGTCTACAAGAATTGAACACAACTACGTCTACAAGAATTGAACACAACTATGTCTACAAGAATTGAACACACGACGTCTACAAGAATTGAACACAACTATGTCTACAAGAATTGAACACAACTATGTCTACAAGAATTGAACACAACTATGTATACAAGAATTGAACACAACTATGTCTACAAGAATTGAACACAACTATGTATACAAGAATTGAACACAACTATGTCTACAAGAATTGAACACAACTACGCCTACAAGAATGTAACAAATATAATTGAATGCACGCAGGAGTCGAACAATCCAATCACATAAAACCATGAAACGAAAACAAATGCACGTATTTGACAAAGACGTACACGAAAACTACACGATTTTAACGAGCAATTACAAATCTGTAACCAAGAATGGAACACAATTTCGGGTAGGAATTTGCACGACCAGGAACTGAGGAACCTTGCCTTGGCAATCAAAAATATAGCAGTAGTAACAGTTTACAAAATCTAAATTACCAAGAAGAAAACAATGGAGAGGATTTTCACTTTAATATCCAGAAACTAAAAAATGACTAAAAAAACTAAAAAAACAGAAAAATCTTAAAAAATAGATGCATTTAAAAACAAAAGCCTCAGATAAATTCGTTCTATGCCACGGAATGATCAAGACTAGTACAGAAATAAGAGAAGAAATGACAAAGCTTTGAAAATTATAATCTATAGTCGAGAGAAGGGGGTTATAAGCTGGTTATCTCACAAAAAGAGGCAACAAGAGAATCTCAATGCAAGCCTTAAAATGAGAACAAGATGGTACGGGAGGACGACCTGGAGAAACAAAGAACACAGCAGCAGAACAGAAGACATCGATACTGCTGTCGAGATAGAGAGGATCCTCCAAAACAGTCTTGTCGCGATGTACAATACGGGTCCTGTGCAAGGCCTGACACTTGTTTAAAAAATAAGATTGTCACATAAAAAGAGTCACAAATTATGCCAAGTGTCTTTAGCTCGAAAGGATAATAAATAGTTGAAGAAATGTTTACAAATGAGATTAAACCTAATTTGTATGGAAACTGAGAATGAACAAAATTACAACCAAAGACTTTCATAACAATAACCTACATATATATACAACTATATAATAACATAAAGACTTCTGAATAAAAATATGATATTTTACTAAATGTAACTTGATTTTTCTTTGAAATAAAACAATTAATTTCCAGTGTACCAGAAACTACTCATATCAGATAAAGACTTTATGCTGTAACACTTCTGGTAGGCGGCCGAGCACATATGGGTGAAAACTTGCATTCTAAGACGCCGAATCAAGTCTCTTTACTTTAGACTACTTAAACAAATAGTATTCAATTATGAGTGTACTTTTTCTTGCAATGAAGGATTTGAGAAATATTACCAGAACGATTGTGTTTAATGAACTCGAAACTGTAGCATACTAGGAAATTTACAGTTTATTAACAGTAAAAATGGTAAATAAATTACTACATTGGTAACATTAAATGAAACAATATTTTTTTGTAAAATAAACAATTGAAATGCAAAAGAAACTTATAATTCCGTACAAATTCTGCATTAGTTATAGAAGTATTGAAGAACGACAAAGTAAAGTGAATGATATCTATTTGTGCCTATTTGATGAAAGACTGACACAAACAAGACATATAATGTCTATCGACATCATTGGAATGAAGATTGTAGTTTAAAGTGCCCGTTTTGCCTGTGCAGTTATTTCCTTGTTGGACAATGGTGGTGATAGCTGTCCGATAGATAATTTGAACAGCTTTGTTGCATTTTGATTCTATTTCTGCTGCTTGTGAATTGTCGTATGTCACTAGTTTACGATATTGATGACTTCTGTTTTGTTGGTGTTGATTTTCATGTTGTATTGAGTGCCTGTACTGTTAAGTCTATTTAAATGATCTTGTAGGTCTTCTATTTGTCCATCTATTAGTGCTTGATCATCTACAAATAAAAACTCGTTAATCTCCTCTGTCTCCGGTGGGTTGGCTACTTTCATATGTAATCCATGTGAGTAATAAATAATAGGGGAGATAGACGCATCCCTCCTGTCTTACTCATGATCCAACTTCAAATTAATCTCTGTAGCCTGCTGTTGTTCTGACTGTGCAGATGCTTTTGAGGTAAAGACATTTAATTAAGTTGATTAGATGTTGGCTTACTCCGTATGTTGTTAGCATTCCCCATAGTTGTTCAATTTTTACTCGATCGAATGCTTTTTTTTTCTAATCTGATGTGGATGCCAGTGTAAAATAAACTTGTGAAGAAATCAATGCCACAATGAAGAAACTAACGGGCGAGAAAAAAAATTAGTGTTGAAGAAACAATACATGTAGTATCTAAGGAGCGTTGCTTAGTGTCAAGAAGATAACACATTGTTATCTTGATATTGTGAATAATCTACCACTTCGTAAGTAGTATACAATGTCAATTAGGATGCGTAAATGAGCGGCCAGCCGCTCATAAATCCTTATATAATTAGTCTACCCGTACATGGCCAGACATTTTTTGGTGCGGTTTTTTTTCCTTATATGAGAGTCTTCATTTTTTCTTATATGAGAGTCTACCCGCCCATTTTTGTTCCGGTGACCTCCCGGATCGGCGTCGGGTGACCTCCCGGTGACCTCTCGGTTGACCTCTCGTGGCGGTGGTGGTGACCTCCCGCGGTGGTGGTGAAGGGGTGGTGGTGGTATCATAAATCTATTATATTCTTTGTACTTTCAATGGTTCCGTAACTTTCATAAATCTATTCTTTCTTTATACTCTCATTCAATAAAAACAGTGACAAGTTTATTTATTTATTTATTGTTTTATTCGTATATATTGAACAATAGATAATACATGATTTAGACAAAAATGTATTCTTTAACTAATATACATTATACACATATTTAATACATAGAAACCAAAGTAGTTTATTTACAAGCAGTAATAAATGATAGTGTTAAATGGATAAAGGGGAGGTGGTCACGTTGTCAGAATGGACCTGACGCTTGATGTAGAAATAGGAGAGTGAGTTCCGATGTTGTGTATATGTGTATACCGACCCCTTGTATGTTTTAAACCCTATGTTTTTACCACCCCCGGCTTGTTTTTTGGTTAGGACCTCTGTGAATGTATCCTTATCTAATTTATTGTGGCGTTTATTAAGACCCTTGGTGCTAACTTTAGCATAATCTCCAAAACAGTAATAGGTCTTGCTACACAAAGAAATCATCCCATTCCCCGAATATTCCAACTTGAACAGACCCGGAGTCCGTTTGTCGTATAACTGTCTCGTCTTACAATCTGAACAGTCATACTTTACGCCCCTGTGTTGAATGAAATCGGCCCGATGGACTTCACAAGTCTCTGAAGGGAACCATTTGTCGTACTGTGAGAAAAACTCATCTACCTTATCGGTTTTAACGACCTCTTCTAACGATGACTCGCTGAGGGCCAAGTACAGGCTATCGGTATCCATCTCACAGAGTTGAAAGTTGGACCTATCTACAAACTTATCGAGGAAGTCATAATAAAATTCCAACATACGAAGTTTTGCATATTGATAGACGAAGAAACCAATCTGCGAAGGAAGATCCCACATGATACCTCTTTTGCCTATCGATACCTCGTACAGGTCCTCACCAATAGATGTCATGTTTTTAAATCGTGGGTTATTCACCAACTTGGTTGTATCAGCCCCCTCTTTAACATAGGAGACGTCCACGTGTTTCGCCATATTCGTCAAGGTCTTCCCGTAGGCCGAGTTTCCTAAGAGCTTCATCGTGTCGCTTACTATAGATTGACTTGGATCTAAATCACCAGCCCGACGCGCCTCTGTGACCTTGTCCCCAAACTCCTTAAAACAACTAATGGGTAGGTACTCTACCACCTGATAAATTTTTGTTACCTCTAGCCCATGCTCTAAATACCACTTTAACAGCGGTGTGGCCAAAAGAATCTTTGTTCCACTATAACTACCCACGAGAGTACGTCTGGGGGTACGTAATAGTTTGTTTTTGGTGGCGTACTCCCGCATAAAGGAACCGATGTCATCTAGACCTACATCTACATTTTTAAAGATGGGGGTCATCTCACTAAAATACTCTTTTAACTTGTCGGGAACGTGAATGTCACACTCGACGAGCCCAAAAAACGTCTCGTCTGAAACTGAATCTATAATTGCTTTATCAGTGATTGGTTTATATTTACCAAAAGATGGTTTGGAGCCACGTAGGTTCTCATCTATAAAGACCTGAATAGCTGGCGTTGTTTTATTTAACCGTTGCCACTCACACTCCCACATAACTACTACGCGAACACGGTCGAGGCTCTTTAAATAAGCCGTTATTTCACAGGTTTTCGCGTACAAATCAGCCAACTGTATATTATTCACCGGATTGACTTCTCGATCCCTGGTGATGTCACAGTTTGGATGACCGTGAAAGAGACAGCCATGGAACTGATACACGGTCCTACTGGATTTATCCCACCCATCCACTCTAATCTTGCGCTCACCCAAAGCGATCTCGCGAGCATTAAACTGGGTTCTCAAATGAACCTGGTTTTGGTGGGCAATCCAAGTCAGATACTCTCTGCACTGACGCGTGTAGTAGTTCATTTTAAGGGGTTTATACCCATCTTCAGCCTTACGTATGACCGTATAATCGGTGGGCATCTTTTGCATAAGTGCCCATAGATAAAGGGCGTTGGCATCATAGCCTTTAATGGATTTGACCACTTTTCCGCCCCTAATAAAGGTTTTATCCTTCTCGTGGTACCGATGAAAGATAATAGAGGGGCCTCCGACAATATTCTGTCTTATGGTATGATGCAAATCGGCTTCCTTTTTTGCAATCAGGGAAAAACCCACATCCCTGGAGAGAGTTTTAAATAGATACCTCAGAGTTATTCCGGGGACCGAAATCGCATTCTTAAACATATCGATGTCTAATTTCCTATAAAACCAAAACTGTTGTGCTAAGGCCTCTAAGAAGGGGACTACATCTTTGTTGTTATACCAAACTAAAAAGTCCCTAAGGGTCGTCATTTTATTGTCTTTCCAGACCTTTTTACACAGAGCATACTCCTCCTCGGAAATATTACAATTTTTTAGTTTTGAAAAGAATGCTTCGTATGGGGGTAACTCCCTCTCATTCAACTTATTTTAATCTGTTACGTACTCGTAACAGAAAACACCCTTTGTCTCCTCTACTTTATAGGCTGCCAGATATTTACTATAACTAAACCCAGGGGCTAAATAATTTACTATATCTAAGAATTTTAGATTCTGTGTTGCGAGACACATGACATTATTATTTCGTTTAACTATAAAATTTATTTCACCAAGTCGGTTTTCTTCTTCTTCTATCCGCTCCTCCTCAGCATCCTGTATCACACTTTCCTGCTCGTGCTCCTCATCCTCTCCCTCGTCTTCCTGATCGCTGTCTTCAATGTAGTTGTCACCCTTTCGAGATGTTTCAGGTACGGAGGCGGCAGCGAAGTAATGTATTAAATAGGGCTTTATTAAATTTATGTCGTATTTGCCCGAGTTGAAACCTATCACTGGGAGCTGCTTCAAGTAAGCTTTTAGACGACCTCTTGGGTCAGATTTCTTCCGATCACGCCTTTGCGCACATCCGGCCAGCTTTTCAAACAGTTCTCTGAAATCCTCTTTTAAGATTTTATACGCCTCCTTCGAGATAGATTTTAGATAATTAATCATTTTATTTACTAATTTCTGAGGATCTCCCTCGCTAACAAAACAGACGGGATCTTCAAACCCAGGAACGTTAGAGGCCACCGATACAGACAGAGGGACATGTTTTGCTAAAAAATGTGTACTAGCAGAGGTACCTTTGGTGGCGGGCAAGTTGGTATTATCGAAATAACATTCCATATCAAAGGTGGCCCTAAAGGGATACACGAAACCGCCGGGTACATCAATACCCTCTTCCTCTATTACATCCCCAATAGTCTCGCTAGGTGTATAAATTCCACCTCTAAAATAATCTTTAGGTTTACCACCATTACATGTTTGGGCATGCCTGGTCATCATAGAATAGCAAGCCCATAATTTCCCACACTGTGGACAAGAGAAAGCACTAGCTGCTTTATTAATATTACTAATATACATGAAATGGTCCTTGTGAAACAAGACCCGCATAGTATCATCATGTGATCCCCTGCTTCGGAGTTTTGGACAGAGGGCCTCTTCAGCATTGAATTCAAATACATCAATGTTTATATTGAAACATTCTTCCAAGTGTGGTAGTTGTTGTAACGTCACACCTGGAAAAGTGTCAACGAAAAGAATGTCCCAGTGCAAGTGCCACTGACTCACGAGATGACGAGTGGTCAATTCTAGATTGTCGATATCACTTCCTTTAAATAACGCCAAACAGCGGAAAAAACAGAGATTGTCAGTATAATAATTCGTACTCGCACGACACTTCTGCACGGTGAAAATGTACCTATTGTTAGTAATATATGATGGTAATTCCTCTAGGCAGCAACCAATGGGGAAGTCACGTATGTGGAATAAATAGAAACTAGTTGCTGGAATACTCTCCACCATCCACTTAGTATCAGGTCTGTTGATCATGGCAATGTCTACAGGGTTCTGTTCGTTTAGAGAATCAACGAAGCTGTTGAACTCTCCAAGATTATTGATTAATTGGGGAAATTCTAGAACAGCCGAGTTGTTGAGGGAAGAGTGGAAGAAACGTAGATCACCGGTGTCACGGTGTCTAAGGATCAGGTGGTGACCATAGTTAATTTTGAATCGGGTTGTCTGACTGTCAAATATATTTCTTAAAAGAGCAGACCAGTCTGTGATAAATGGACGTGCTGGTGAATGGAAAAATGTATAGGTTGAAACTGTCTTGTTGATTGTAGCATGGGTGTTTATAGCTGACCAGTTTTGGTCATATACAGCCCGTACATCATCAGGCAGTGTTGCTAATGGATCATCATCATCTTTGACTTTTTTACTTGGAGTTGACTGTTCTACATCTATCTTTCGTTTGTTTGTTATAGAAGAGTTCGATGGTGAAGTGGGTGATGTTATTTCAGTTGCTGATGCTGTTGTTGATGGTAAAGTGGCTGTTTTAGAAGGCACCATTGGTGAAGCTGGTGGTGTTGTAGAATGTTTTACTCTCATATGTCGGGCTAACGAACTTCGACTCGTATACGTACGTTGACAAATGTCACACACGTGTCGTATAAGTCGATGTGCACCTCGATGGTGCTCCAACAAACCTTTGTGCCATTTAAATTTCTTTGGGCACAAGGGACATTGATATTCACCTGAAGGTACTTCGTTGTTAGAAACCATCTGTAGAAAAAATAAATAACCCTTTGTCAATGATACTTTACATACTTAAGTTTAAAAACATGTTAATAACATCAACTGGCAAATATTAATATACTTAGTTTAATCATCCAATAAACGAGGGAATTCAACAATACTTAGCATACCTACATTAAACACCTTGAATAACCTATTATCGATAACACACGCAAAATATAGTCTCAAGCATCTACACTGAATATAACCTATTATCGATAACACTTAACATACTTTAAGCGAAAACAATCCAACTTATAACGTAAAATATAGTCTCAAGTATCTACACTGAATATAACCTATTATCGATAACACTTAACATACTTTAAGAGAAAACAATCCAACTTATAACACAAAATATACTCTCAATCATCTACACTGAGTATAACCTATTATCGATAACCCTTAACATACTTTAAAAGAAAACAATCCAACTTACTATGTAAAATATGATCTCCGCTAGAATGAACAGTAAGTTTCCTTGAAGCAACCAAACTTATGACACAAATTCTCACATGAGACTAGTTTAAATATATCCTGGTACAAGATTTTAACCAATCAGCGAGTGACTATGAAAACATCGACTGATATCTGGATTAACCAATCAGAGAAGAGTATTAGTATAGGAGGCGGGGCAAAGAAATGACTGACAGCTAGATTAACCAATCAGAGAAGTGGGTGAATACTGACCTCATTTCCCGGTTGACAGGCCGTCGACTCTGGTTCATCGGTGGGGTCGGCAAATAGGGGTGGTGGCGGTAAAATTTCATCATCCTCCGCGTTATATGTAGTGGCTGTGGGTTCAGTGGTGGGGTCGGCAAATAGGGGTGGTGGCGGTAAAATTTCATCATCCTCTGCGTTATATGTAGTGGATGTGGGTTCAGTGGTGGGGTCAAGTAATGCGGGTGGTGAGTTAGTTGAACTGACAGGGGAGGGTGGTGCAGAGTCAGCTCCTTCCCAATTAAGGTATTCCTTTATTCGTTGGGCTAAATGATCCCCACACAAGAAGACTACATCCTCTTTCGTGAACTCATGGTATAAAATATCATTTATTTGCGCGCTAAGGCGTTCCTCAAACTCTAGAAGACACGAGTGAGGTAACGAGTTGTCATGTTTCACCTGACACCCTTTACAATAGTCATATGGTTGATACTGTAGAATGCACAACACCTTGTCAAATAGGATGTAAGGTCTGATAGATGCCATTTTACGGGAATCTGTAATATAAGAAAACCACATTACAAATATTTGGAATGGGACAGAACATGTAATACATGATAAAAATACTTTAAATGTGATAATACTCAATCAAAGTGTCATTAGTGACGATGGATCCTCGGTGGAAACACCCCTTCACTGCTCTTATTGCTGGTCCCACCGGTTGTGGAAAAACTGTATTTGTTCAAAAGTTTCTACAGAATCTACAAGAGCTAGTTGTCCCCGTACCCGAGGAAGTTATATGGTGTTACGGGGAATGGCAACCAATATACGAGACTATGGAGAAAGTGAGATTTATCGAGGGTCTACCAGATATCGATAACTTGGAGGGGGTAAGAAGAGAAGACTCATCATCCTCGACGACTTGATGTCAGAAACAGATGAGAGGGTGACAAAATTATTCACCAAAGGTAGTCATCACAGAGATATGAGCGTGATCTACATTGTTCAAAATCTTTTTGGAAAAAATAAGGAACATCGAACTATAAGCCTCAATACTCATTATATAGTCCTTTTCAAGAATCCAAGAGACGGAAGTCAAATTACAAATCTGGCTAAGCAAATGTACCCTGGTCAAGTGGCGTACCTCCAAGAGAGTTTTATGGACGCGACAGCGTCTCCCCACTGTTATTTGCTGGTAGACCTTCGACAGGAAACACCGGATCATCTGAGGCTGAGAACAAAGATATTTCCAGGGGAGAGACAAATCGTCTACGTTCCAAAGTAATAGAATGGAAGCTTCACTTAGACGACACGGTGAAATGTTGAAATGTCTGCGCTCAGCCACGCCGAGTGGTTTAAGAGCCATATTGAAAACGGCCTCTCCAGAACTCATTCGCTTTTTATGTGAGTGTTGTCATAACATATTAAAAGGTAATGTTAGACTCACTAAGCATCAGAAGTGCGAGCTACGTCGACACAAGAACAAGCTGAGATTCCTCACTAAAAAGAAACCGAATCTTACGCAGAGGAAAGCAATTCTACAAACTGGTGGATTCATAGGTGCTTTGATCAAGCCTATATTAAGTGTTCTAGGCGGTGTATTAGGTCTGTAAACATGGCCAAGAAAATGATTTTGATGGATCCTCGGTTATTAGAGGGTTTGAAACAGACTTCCACGTATACACCACCCGAGGCGATCAATGATAACTTGAGAGATTTAGACGATGAAATGCAACGTATCTTAGACCGTCACGATTTAGCCCCTACTGATAAGGCCAGAGTGTACCAACGTACTTTGCAACAGTATTTAACTAGAATGGAGCAGTATAAACGACGTCCTTTGGGATCAGTCGATCTCATTCAACATAACTCGTCAACAGAAAGAATACCTTCTCCTCCACTTTCACCACCACCCGTCGATGTGCATCCAGAACAAGCCAAGGTACCCGAAACCCCAAAGACAAGTAATGAAAACACTTCACGGCTAACCTCGTATAAATTGAGGTCCAAAAGAAAAAAGTCCAAAATCCCAACACCAAAATGGGAAAGGTGGACAAAGTATTGAGACGTTATTACTATGACCCTAATCAACCAGGGTCGTATAGTGGTGCAAGAGCCTTGCAACGTAACACCAAAGTAGGAATTAAAGAGATCAATCGTTGGTTGAGTCACCAGGATACCTATACCCTTCATAAACCGATTCGACATAAATTTGAAAGGCGTCCCATTATAACGAGTGGACCCAAACAGCAATACCAAGCAGACTTAATCGATTTAAGACATTTGAAAAAACACAATGATGGGTACTCCTATTTGGTTTCTTGTGTGGATGTTTTCAGTAAATTAGCGTGGGCCGTCCCAATACGAACAAAAACGGGGAAATCATTAGTGGAGGCTGTTGGTCAAATATTTATCGATGGGAAACCTGCGAGTCTTCAAACCGACAAGGGGTCAGAGTTTCTGAACAAAACATTTCAGAAATTTCTCGAAGACAACAATATTCACTTTTTCACCACCCAGAATGAAGATATTAAGGCTACTGTTGTGGAACGTTTTAACAGGACTCTGAAACAAAGGATGTGGCGATATTTTACGAAATCCAATCGACTTTGTTATGTACATGTGCTACCCGCCCTACTTCGAAGTTATAATCATTCGTACCACAGAAGTATAAAAATGGCACCGGTCGACGTTAGCAGAGACAATCAAGAACAAGTGTGGAACACGTTGTATAGAAAACACAACTTGAAATTTGAAAGACCCCTGTATAAGGCTGGTGATCGAGTTAGAATGGTCCTGGGCAGAGCTAATTTTAAAAAGGGTTATGCCCCAGCTTGGACGGAGGAACTCTTTACCATCAGTCGAGTAACTGAAACAAAACCCGTTACATATGTGCTGAAAGACGATAAGGGTGATGAAATAGAGGGGTCATTTTACACACAAGAAATTCAAAAGGTTGGAGACAAGAATGAGTACAGGGTCGAGAGGGTTATAACCCAACGTCGCACGTCATTGGGACGAAAAGAGAGTTTAGTCAAGTGGTTTGGTTATGGTTCCTCATTCAACAGTTGGATACCGACCAAGGACATTGTCAGATACAAAAACTAGAGATGGTGGAAGAAGGTGAATCGTTTGAAGATCCTGTTTTGCGAACCCTGAGCTCTGGTGGGGAGAGAACCTCGCTCTGGCCAGTATTTGGGAAACTATTCCCCCGTTTAGAGATTGTCTTTATGTGTCAAATGCTTGTTATATATGCCGTTGTCGCGGTCTCGCTATTCAATCTGTCCACTGAAAAGCCAGACGCGAAGGACGGAAAACTGTGGATAGCCCTACTGAGCAGTTGTTTAGGTTACATGCTCCCGAATCCAAAGTTGGAGACGAGAAGGTGAATAGAGGAAAATGAGTTTTTATGTCACGTTACCCAGCAATGCTTCTATGGATATTTTTAAGGAAAATAATCCTGGCCACTTTTTCGTCAAGCTTCCTCAGACCATTGATATTACAACACAATATGAGATTGCATTGGTCGAGATACAGTTTCCGCTAAATTATTTCAATGTAATAGAGGGTGATGTCTGGATTCGGTACGAATCTCTCGCTAACGACGATATTTACGACGCTAGATTTTATTTCAACGTGACATTGGAGCCTGGGTTATATACGAAACCCGATGCATTCATCGGCGCGTTGAATGCGTCGATCATAAAAGCGGAGGATGAGGCGAATGGGGATGTGAAAGGAAAAAAATGAGATTCATTTACGCAAAAGAGGTGAATAAAGCCATCTTGAAACTTTACGAAAAAGGAGTCAGTGTTACCATAAGCGACACTTTGAAAAATATGTTAGCCTTCCCCACGACCTCAATAGCAGACACGGCTCCCGATATCTTCAGCGTGGGTGAAATGGACTTGGAAAGGGTTGCAAAAAATGTCTACGTCTACTGCGATCTCGTTTCCCCCAGACCCGTCGGGGATGTGATGGTACCGCTCCTCAGGAGCGTGCCTGTTCTCAATAGAAATCACACCTCGGTGTTTCAGATCTACGATAAGCCTCACTACCTGCCCCTGAGTAGATTTTCCTTCGATACCGTGGAAATCCTTTTAGCCAACGAACACGGAAAAACCATTCCATTCACCAGTGGGACGTCGGTGCTAACGGTCCACTTTCGAGTGAAGAAACATCTCGAGCTGGTATAATGGTGAGACATACACCCTTTCACCGCAATGCCAGGTTATACGAAGACTTTTATTGCTGTCAGGCGGGTGATGGGATGCCTGTGTTTATAGGAGGTCGAAATCAACGAGGACGAGGAATCGGTAGTTTCTTTGGTGGAATCGGGAGGGCTATTTTACCTTGGCTAAAAACAGGGGGTAAAGCCTTACTCAGAGAAGGCGTGGGGACCGGTCTGCAGGTCGCGCAGGACGCCTTAGCTGGCAGAAATATCGGCGATGCTTTCAAATCACGAGCTAAGGAGGCCGGTATGCGGTTATTAGACGGGGCCGTAGACCACCTGACGGGTAACAACCAATCAGGAAGTGGTTTACGACGACGAATCAGAAAGCGAATCGGGAAGGCAGCCCCGCCTGGCCAACCCGTTACGAAGAGAATAAAACCATCAGCTAGACTGTTCCCCCTTCATTCCACAAACAAGAGGCGAACAAAGCTGTCGGTACCAAAGGATATATTTGATTAATGATGTCTCTCATTCACCCCAAGTCATGTGAATGTCTTCATTCTGGTTTGGATTTATTTAGCGTTCCACCAACTCAGACTGCTGTAGACTCGGGCCAATTTACTGAAATTCGACCTCTTGCCTCGTTAGCGCATGGGGCTCCCATAGAGTTTTTCATTTCTGGAAACACTGAAGAGTATCTAGATCTTTTCAACACGTTTTTACATCTGCGGGCCAGGATCACCCTCCCCAATGGTGAAAGTTTACCGTTGGATGCCGAGGTAGGACCAGTCAACAATTATCTTCACAGTCTATTTTCTCAAGTCGATGTTTCTCTGAATGATACATTGATTACACCATCTGAGAATACCTATCCATTTAGAGCAGTGTTCGAGACTTTACTAAACTATGGGGAGGATGCGAAAACGGGGCACTTGACGGCTGCTCTGTTCTACAAAGATACAGCAGGCCACCACGATGATATGCAGGCTAACGAGGGATTTAAAATACGACGTGCTTTGACTTCGGATAGTAAAGAGGTTGAAATGATGGGTCGTTTGCACTCTGATCTCTTTGTGCAGGACCGTTACATGTTAAACAGAGTAGATGTAAAGATTAAACTCACACCCTCTAAGGACGTGTTCAACATCATGGCTCAGGATAAGTCTGTGGGTTATAAGAGTGTAATCACTTATACTGCCCTCGTGGTCAGGAAAGCCAAGCTAAACCCAGCAATTTCTCTGGCCCACGAAAAAGCGCTTTTAAGTGGGAATGCACGGTACCCAATCAAGCGGGTTACCCTGAAAACATTTGCCATTGCTCGTGGGATGTATTCCCACAACCAAGACAATTTATTCCTATCTCAAACGCCAACACGTATAGTGATAGGTCTGATTACCGCCGGTGGGTTTAATGGAGTTTATAACATTAACCCATTCAATTTTCAACACTTTGGTTTGACTTATATGAACCTGATGGTTGACGGGAGATGTGTATCCGGAAAACCCCTAGCTATGCATTTTGAACACAATCACTATGCGCGAGCCTTTTTTGGTACAAATTTGGCCATGGGTTTGATTGGTAGAGATGCTGGCAATGGTATTGATTATCATCAGTTCAAGGATGGCTTTTGTCTATTTGGTTTTGACCTCTCACCCAGTCTGCTAGATGGAACCCAGTTTGAGCTAGCCACGAGTGGACCCTTGTCGATAGAGCTCAAATTCGCCGCTCCCACGACAACTCCCCTACAAGTTATTGTCTACGCCGAGTTGGATTCAGTACTGGAAGTGTCCAAGACAAGACAGGTTCTAACAAACTACGCTATTTGAGAAAAATGAACACGGGGGATATTTACACTCTCTTGATGTCCGATGTTTTTGTTCGACGTTGCGCCCTTGTTAGTGTCATCCCACGAGACCACTTACCGCCCATCATCGATCAAACCAAGACTGCAGCCTTTGTCGTAAACACCGACCCTGCCCACAAACCTGGTGAACACTGGGTGGCCATCTTTTACAATGGCCTCGGCCAAATAGAGTATTTTGATTCCTACGGTTTACCTCCCAGGCACATTGATATTTTAAACTTTATCGAGAGGAATTCACATGTTCCATTCGTCTACAACTCACGAGTGTTACAAGACTTGTTTAGCAACACGTGTGGTCTATATTGTGTTTATTATATTATTTTAAAGTGTCGTGGTGCGAGCATTAACAGAATTCTCATGCCATTTTCAACGAAACAACATATTAACGACCGTATCATTTATCGGTTGATGACGCCCTGGATCCATCGACTGAGTGGAACAAACTTCCCATGACTCATCAAAGATGGCGGCTCTCTGAACATGTCTCAACATGTCCGATGACGTATTGCATCAGTTACTATAAATAGAACGTATTCCATTGGTTACTATAATTAGGCTGGCCACGCCCCACTTGTTACAGGGTATAAAGGTCAGCCGTTCTCAGTTCTACTACATACAGAAAGTCAGAGCCCTGCTACCAAGTCGTGTGATTCAAACATGGAATCGGCTAGCGTTAATATGCCAGCTTCATTTGATGTATGTGATCAACGTATTTTCATGTCTCGTAGAAATGAGAATATAATTCCACTGTCCAAAGATGGTGTTAAGGCAGTCTCAGTTTCTGCTTTTCATAACAGACCATTGATAAACATAAGGTCATATCGTGGTGAGAGTCTTCTTAAGTTTCCTACCAGAACTGGAATAACACTTTCGAGAGATGAATTTATCACGCTAGTTGATATGCGAGATGACATTTTAGCAACTTATGATAACATCAACTATACTACACCTCTTGTTGAGCAACCGAAAGAACCAAGAGATATGTATGCCTCGAGTGATTCAATTTCCACTCAGTCGCCAATTACCTACGCCGTCTTTGATCAAGGCTTTGTCAAAATGGAGGGTGGCTGTGTTTTGAACTCTAATCAACCTTCGTATTCACCCGTGTTTGATAACCATTTAGCCCAAACAGACAGTTCCAACAAAGCGAGGAAGCCGAGACGAGTAAAATTAATAAATTCTGCAGTGGGACAGTGACATTTTTTTTTTATTACTTATACATGACTATGTTGTTATTTGTGTACTTTTTTTTTTTTTCAGATGATTTGAATTCATATTTGTACTATTGAAATCATCATTGTTCAATTATAAACATTTGAATGTGTAACATGTGTTGTCCACGTTCATGTATTGAAATAAATTTATGTTTCATTGTGAAAAATAAACATTATAAAAAGAGCATATTTGTTTTTTTTTTTTTTTTATTTGAGTTGTTTTAATTTATTTAATTTTAAATTATTTTGTTAAATTAAAATAAATGACAGTATAGAATCTATGAAATAAGGTTCTACTTACGATTTATGAAGAAAATTACTTGTACAGCCAAGCACACTCTTGCTTGCGTTACAGCCAAGACACTCGTTGAAACTGCTTCAGAGAGTGAGAATAAAATCCTGGCTGCTTGGATCTACTTATATACAGTTCTAACCTCTTTGATCGATCAAGTACTCTCTACTTCAAACATATTAATTTCCCCCTAAACATCCCACATTAAAACAACCACCCACTAAAATTCCCCTGATAAGTGGTATTCTAATCTTCAGATGATAAAAAGTCCGTAGCCCTGGCCAGTCTGACACTCAAACATTCAATCAAAACTTTTCACAGCGAAACACGGGCTTTGAACACGAACCAGCGCAAAGATATTAATTACCCCCAAGCGTCTCACATTAAAACATCGGTATCGTAAAATTCCCCTGTTAAATGATTCTCCTGATGACCACTTACCGGCTACGGAGTTTTCACAGCGGGAAGTAAGTACTCACCGGTGGCGGCTTCTTTGATCTTGCGGTCCCTCGCGTCTACCGTGAACTCTTTGATCTTGCGGCCGCTTGCGGCCGCTTGCGGCGCGCCTACAGGGAACTCTTTGATCTCTCGCTTAACGTTAAACACAGTGTTTGGCGTGTAGTGTGTGTAACGGTCTAAGTTGTTACCTTTAATTCTAAAGGAAGTTTTTAAAAACAATAAATAAACTTGTCACTGTTTTTATTGAATGAGAGTATAAAGAAAGAATAGATTTATGAAAGTTACGGAACCATTGAAAGTACAAAGAATATAATAGATTTATGATACCACCACCACCCCTTCACCACCCCTTCACCACCACCGCGGGAGGTCACCACCACCGCCACGAGAGGTCAACCGAGAGGTCACCGGGAGGTCACCCGACGCCGATCCGGGAGGTCACCGGAACAAAAATGGGCGGGTAGACTCTCATATAAGAAAAAATGAAGACTCTCATATAAGGAAAAAACCGCACCAAAAAATGTCTGGCCATGTACGGGTAGACTAATTATATAAGGATTTATGAGCGGCTGGCCGCTCATTTACGCATCCTAATTGACATTGTATACTACTTTCGTATATCAATTACGTATGCGCTATACGCTAGTTAATTAATCAAAAGATATGTGTAAATGTTGGTAAAACAATCGAAGAGACATGTCTCACGAAGAGACATGTTGGTAAAGTAATCAAATAGACATTTGTAAATTTGGTAAAGGAATCAAATAGACATGTGTAAATGTTGGTAAAGCAATCAAATAGACATGTGTAAATATTGGTAAAGAAATAATATAGGTATGCGCTGTTATGACAAAGAACGGTTTAACTGTCGTTTTTATATGAGGAGCAGTGTTTATGGGTGAAGATGACCTCATACCTTAAAATTCAGTTCCATGGAACTGCTCCTGTGACACCAGACACACAACATAACATTATTGAGCTCAAGTAAATAAATAAATATCAACGGTGTTTTAGTAGTTAATACTCGAAACAAAAAAGATCAAATTTGGTCAAATCTGAGAGTTTAAGGGATGCCCTTTTCTTCAAATTAACAACAGAAGTTTTTAGTTGTGAAAATACATCATCATCATGTGCCATACCGGTTGGCGCAGGCGATCGTGTCCTTTCACAAACTTCTATCCACAGTACATCGTATTAATTCTGTTGTTGAATGTTTTCCATGCCATGACACCAAGCTTTCTAGTATTTTCTCTCGTTGTCTTCCGGCATCTTTCTTTCCCTGTTTTTCACCAGTTGTAATCAAGTAATCCAACTTTCTTCTTCTCATGATGTGTCCGAAAAATATTGTTTAAAATACAGCTTCCCCTAATTATTTTAAATGTGTAATAGAATAAAAAAAAAAGCATGTGTATTTTTATCTCACTGGAAGGACAGAGATAAGCAAATAAAATTGTTGATGACAAACATATGTGGTGTGTGTAGGTATCCGTGCATGGTTGTACCTCTTTAGTAGATTCTAGTTGCTTAAGTGTCTAAACCAATCTGGATTAGTAATTGAATAGTGGCATGAGAAATCTGCTTCTAAACAATCATATTTTGTATTTAAATTAATGAAATTATAGGACAGAGAATAGCAACATTAGTGTAATGTATAGGAGCTCACCTGTAGATCAGGCTTCAAACCCAGACTGACACGCCCCAGTCTGTTCAGCTGCAAAAATACGTATCTGACTCACTGAGATGAAGAAGGTAATAATAGGAATGTACAGCAAAGGCTCCTGTCACTTTTACATCTCGCGATCTTGATATCCCTCGTGGTATTATGTGTTGTATCATTTTTTTGCAAACCTAATTAGTCACTGAAAATATATTTCTGTTTGTAACTATGTCTTTCACCAAATTGACACAAATACATATCATGTAAGGTCGCTGTAAAGTTGGATGAAATGTTGAAAAAATATAAACATAATATTGTTTGTGACATCTTTACTAAGGTAAGTAAAAAAAGTAAAGTAACCCCGTCACGCCAAGTGGCGTATAGGGAATATGGTGTTAGTGACCATACAGTTTACAGACCTTCGGCACATGATTTTCGGGGTAATATGGTCGGTATTACGCCCGCGCAGCTTTATTTTCCCAGAAAAATCCGGTACCCATTTCAGGCTGGGTGAACCCGGAAGCCGTCGGTTGGGATCGAACCCTGTGTCCGAAACGTTTAATTATTCTGTGCTGTCTTCATACAGATAAGCTCTCATATACAATTGTATACTATTATTATTTCTATGCCTCTTCTAGCTCTCCAAGATTCTGTTTCTTTTGAATATTTGCAATATATCTGGCGGGTCTGCTTTTCATCATCATCATCATCATCATGTGCCTTCTCCGCAACGAAGGTTGGCTACCATGGATCGCCATTCTACTCTGTTTCTTCCTTTTTGGTGCATTGATGGTGGTGGTGGTCTGCTTATATGTTCTCGTTAACACTATTCACTCCTTCTATATGTTTATATATATATACATATATATATATATATATATATATATATATATAATGATTATTAAGTACCAGGCCTGCTGGCGTAGGTGATTATATCTCTCCACAACTTTCGATCTCGACAGTTATTTATAATTTCTGTTGTTGACCATCTGCCAAGCCATTATCTTAAACTGTCTGTGGTATCTTTTCTCTTTGCTTCCCTCTATCTCTTCGTCTCTCAACTTTCCAAGTTGTCATAATATATTCCAGCTTTTCCCTTCTCATTACATGGCCAAAAATGATGATTGTTTCTTCCTAATATTTGAAATTAACACTCTTTTTGCTTTGACCTCTTTCAGAATGTTTTCATTATTCTTCTTAGCTGTCCATGGTGTTCTCAACATTCTTCTGTAAAACCAAATTTCTACAGACTCCAGTGATTTTCTTGTCTGTTAGCCTATTGTTAATGACTGACATCCATATGTTAAGACTGGCTCTACATAACATTTAAGAACTCTTCTTCAATCCTTTGATAAAACAAAAATAGTGTGTAGATATATATTAAAAATCTTTGCAAAATTCATGTGAGATCGATGCAATAAATCAGGATTGCCAGTCGATTTTAGCACATTCAGTCTTTATGCGTTCAATCAAGTATGTTACGCCTGTGTTTTTATTTGTGCACTTTGTCTCCTTCAGCAATCTGCAGAAAAAAGTCGAGGGGCTAAGTCAGGTGACCGAAGAGGCGGGCTCCACATGACCCCGTCTTGGAATCCAGTTATGGAAATTGTTATTCAGCCAATCTCTATGTATGTTTGCCTAAGGTGTCTAGACTTAAATGGTAGCAACACAGAAAAGGACATCACCACATTGCACAACAAAGACAAGTGGAACAATATTAAAACATGTTATTGAATTTAAATATCTCGGAACAATGTTAACCTCAGATAATATATGTACAACAGTGGTGAGATGCAGAATGGCTCAGGCAAAAGCAGCTTTCCAGAATATGAGGAAGATACTGTGCAATCCAATTTTGACAATAGAAACAAGAAAAAGAGTTCTTAAATGCTACGTATAGCCAGTCTTAACATATGGATGTGAAACATAGACATTAGGACAACAGACAAGAAAATCACTGGAAGCTGTACAAATATGTTTTTACAGAAGAATGGTGAGAATACAATGTACAACTAAGAAGAGTAATGAAAAGTACTGCAAGAGGTCAAAGCAAAAGGAGAGCTATTTTCCAATATTAGGAAAAAACAATAATAATTGTTTGGGCCATGTAAAGAGAAGGGAACAGCTTGAATATATTGTAACAACTGGAAACAGCAAAAAGAAAAGATACCAGACAGCATAAGAGAATGGTTTGGCAGAAAGTCAACAACAGATTTGATAAATAGCTGTCGAGATCGAAAGTTTTGGAGAGACATGACAACCTACGTCAGCGGGCACGGTAATTGATGATGATGATGTCTAGGAGCACACTCTACTAATAACTGCTTCTATTTTCACTCCACAGAACATTTCCAAGTGAGGTTAAATATTTATTTCCGGTGCGTGTTAAGAACTCTTCTTGTATATTGATCTTCATTTCTTTGCTAATTTCTTAGGTTTTCAATAAGGTCTGAACAATCTTCTGAGAAATAATTGTAGCTTCTACCATTCGTTAAAATTGTTTATTTACTGTCACTGTCACACTTTTCCTGATCGGAAAGGAATCGACAAAGTCATTGATAAGTTACCGCTTTCATTCCATTAACAGAATATTTGCAAAAGAAGTATTGAAACTCTATATTTAAAAGTCGATTTGTGCAAACATTCCCAACTGTTCATCTGTTCACGCAACACTCATTTATTATTCTTCTTAGTAACAGTAATTATGTTATGGATTTTAGTGATATTTTTATTTAATGAAGATCTTCTCTTAATTTTTGCGCGTTAAGTGGGTGTGGGTACGTTGCGTCGCTAGCTTTAAGCCAAAATCAAGATATCTCAGCCTTTTGGCCCGATACATCCGTTTTTTCACCTGGTTAGATTTTTTGCATAGCAATTTTTCCAAGGCAGCGGCCATATTGACCTACACTTTTCAACTTTTAACAAACAAACGTTCTTGAATGTGCAGACGGGACCTATTTGTTTTGGTATTCTTCGAAGGGTTCTCACGATCTAGAGATCATGGGAAGGCAATGCCACAGAGAAACCACGGACGGAAGTGAAACATTTCTACCACTTGCAGCGGAAATGTAATTCTGGACCTAACCTGTCCGAAGATCGACGTCTGACACCTAGACTGCCCAGTTCTGCTATAATTATAATTATTCACGAAATTAAATCAAAATGTTCTTTTTATTCACCGCAAGAGTTTCCTGAAGATCAGAGACTGACATTTATTTGGTTAAATAGCGACTGACTTGCATGAGGAAGGTGCGGATGGGCGTTCGCATCACGTGTTCACATCACGTGTTCGCATCACGTGCAATAATAAAAGATTTGAATAACATGTGACACTACTGTGTGTCTTTTAAAAATTAATTTTATCTTCAACGAAGTAAGATAATAGCTAATCCTATCGGAGTTGGACAGTATCAACATGGGTATCGTGTTCACGTTGAGCGTTAAAAGCTCCTAGCAAATGAAAATCGACAAAGTAGCAAACTATGTTTATTTGTGTGATTTAATGTTTTTGTGCTTTGTTTTGTTTAAATTAACATTCATGCAATTATTGTGAATATAAAAATGTCATTAAAATATACAAATACTTTTCTTAGTGCTGCTGCCCTCAGCTTCTGTGTCAAGATCTTCATGTTTTGTCAGGAAAGAGGTTGAAGTACAAATGGTCGATAACTTACTTTTTTATCAGTACAAGCAGCTTTGGATGGATGAGTTAACGTATTAGTAATAATTAAAATGGTTTTTTTTTATAGCTGTCGATATTTATAGAAACTGTATTGGTTAATTGGTTGATTGGTTGACAGTCTGGTTGATGGGTTAGTTACTTACTCTCGGGGCGAAGACGGCAAATTGGGGAGAAATGAATGACTGAATCACTGCTAAAACTGATTTTAGTCAATAGTTAAGTTTTCTTTATTGATTGTTCTTCATAGAGTATTGTTTCGTCTTTCCCTGTTTTCTTCTGTCAAACCGGTGTCTACATGAAGGCTTGACGTGGGACTCTTCTTTAAATAATTCTGAGCACACGAAAAACTTCCTGTGTCTTCTTCGTTTTTAGCTTTTTACTTATTTTTGTTTGGTGTATTCACTTATTGTTTCACGCGGCGCACATTCTTTCCAATTAATGCTTCAAAAAGCAATTAGTTTATTTTCATGAGCTTCATTGAATATCTAACTCCCACATCCAATTGTTGACACTGGTATAACACCAGACATGAATAGTCTAAGTTTCATGGTTATGGTTTGTCAAAGGCCCCGGTATTACTGTACACGAATTAAAATCCATAATTGCTCAATCGTCAGTGCCAGTCCGAATTAAAATTCATCTTATTGAAGCATCAATTAAGAAAGATAAATACATGTGAGATGCGATGCTTGAGAAAAGTAACAAACACCACAAGAAGAAATAGAATACCAAATGAAACCATAAGAAAAGTGGTAGGAACAAAACCTTGCCAAGAATATATAGAACAAGAACAACTTAAATGGTTTGGCCACCTGGTCAGAATGAATCCTTACCAATCACCATCAAGGGCGTTCTTCTCGAGAATGCATGGAAAAAGACCAAGCGACACAGAAGAAGATGGATAGATGCAGTGACAGTGATATGGAACAACAGAGGAAAATCACTAATTCAGACAGATCGAGCAGCTCAAAAACGACAAATTATATAAACCACGACACCTTTCAGGTATCAGTGAAAAGAGAAAAGAAGAGGAAGAAGATTGAAGCATCGAAACAAAGAAAGGCAGCTGCAATCCTCTTCTCAGCAGCTACAACACACGCCCAAAGACAAGGACAAGCGGCACCGAAAGTGGACGCAAATGAACTGTCCTTGTCGTCATACGATATCATCATTCATCGAAAGCAGTGGGAATAGCTAAACACGATCCGAATGCACACAGCTCGCGGTGCGCACAGAGCACTAAACTCAGTAGCTCCGGCAGCAAGCCGGAATTGGAATATGAGGAAACTGCAACAAGGAACACTTTTCAGAATCTCAGTTGTTCCTGCCACCTATCTGCCTTTTTGACCGGAAATCTATGAGTTTCATGTTGTGGCTAAGTGTTATTGTTCTGCATCAAAAAGACTAAAACTATGATCATAAACAAAGAAGATACACAAAACCCACAAGTGGATATCAAAATAGAAGGAATAGATCTGGAGACAGTTCAGAACTACAACTACCTTGGACACACTATAACCAGTGATGGAAAATGTACAACTGAAATAAACATAAGAATAGGAATGGCAAAAAGTAATTTTAATGTCATGAAGAACATATTAACATCAACGGTTACACCTGGATTAACACCAGGGTTAAAACTAAGAATTGCAAAATGTTACATCTTCTCAATATTCCTATATGGTGCAGAAACATGGACATTAGACAAGAAAACAGAACAGAGAATTGAAGCCTTTGAAGTGTGGATATATAGAAGAATAGGTAGAATTGGATGGAAGGAAAAGAAAACAAACGACGAAGTCTTAAAGCAACTAAAAATCAAAATAGAACTACTAAGCACAATTCAAACAAGACAAATGCGATTTTTGGGCCATGTTAAAAGACACAACAGCCTACTAAAAGTAATCCTGGAGGGGAAAATACAAGGTAAAAGTGGCAGAGGCAGACCAAGACTAACATGGACGAGTAACATCAAAAGATGGACAAATCAGCCTATGACAACCTGCACCATCAAAGCAAGAGACAGAGCAGAATGGCGCTCCATGGTAGCCAACCTTCTTTGCGGAGAAGGCACTCGATGATGATGATGATGATGATATTGTTCTGCAAACACTTATAAGTTTGTTAACGACATCTGTTGTTAACACGATACTATTCATAATTTCAGTTGTGTTTCCATCCAATGACAATTTGCCCCATAGGTCGTTCGTTATATGGATAGCACTTTGTATAGTTTCCTGTTTGTATGAGTTTTATGTCAGTGGTTATGTCAGCAAAAACCCCTAAGTTTTTTCAAATTTATTTTTCCTTCGTGTTGGTATTGAGAAATGGTATTTATTACTTTAAAAATACGCCTTATCGTCGACAATCGCTTTACTTCTTTTGTTTCCTCGCAATTTTGAAGATGGATCATGTACAAACAAAAGTTCGTGTCATTAGATATTTATAAACAATTGGTGTCTGATTTATGCACTTTTGTAAAACAATTACAGACTGTCTGTGCTACATTTACTACATTGTTTTAAAACAATTACAGACAGTCTGTACCACATTTACTACATTGTCTTAAAACAATTACAGACAGTCTGTGCTACATTTACTACATTGTTTTAAAACAATTACAGACAGTCTGTGCCACATTTACTACATTGTCTTAAAACAATTACAGACAGTCTGTGCTACATTTACTACATTGTCTTAAAACAATTACAGACAGTCTGTGCTACATTTACTACATTTTCTTAAAACAATTACAGACAGTCTGTGCTACATTTACTACATTGTCTTAAAACAATTACAGACAGTCTGTGCTACATTTACTACATTGTCTTAAAACAATTACAGACAGTCTGTACCACATTTACTACATTTTCTTAAAACAATTACAGACAGTCTGTACCACATTTACTACATTTTCTTAAAACAATTACAGACAGTCTGTACCACATTTACTACATTTTCTTAAAACAATTACAGACAGTCTGTACCACATTTACTACATTTTCTTAAAACAATTACAGACAGTCTGTACCACATTTACTACATTTTCTTAAAACAATTACAGACAGTCTGTACCACATTTACTACATTTTCTTAAAACAATTACAGACAGTCTGTACCACATTTACTACATTTTCTTAAAACAATTACAGACAGTCTGTGCTACATTTACTACATTTTCTTAAAACAATTACAGACAGTCTGTACCACATTTACTACATTTTCTTAAAACAATTACAGACAGTGTGTACCACATTTACTACATTTTCTTAAAACAATTACAGCAAGCTGCTTCCAATTTTATTGCATATGCATAAATAATTCACAGAAACCTGGTACTACATTTGCTTGCATGTTCGGGAAATGTAAGCGAAATTTCTGCGCCAATTTTTTCCACATGTACAGATGAAGGTTTCATAGCAAACTAGCACTTGCCTTTCTTGAAGACGTTTTGTATCTTTAAAAAGTAAAGAGCCCCCGTACCGCCAAGTGGCGTATAGGGAAAATGGTGTTCTATCTATTGACCTTTCGAGCCGTAGCCGGCCCATAGGGCGTAGACCAAGATAATCCCTCTCTTATCTGAATTTTTGTTCTAGCAGTTTTCAATTCTTTTAAAGATATTTTATCAAATCTCGCCATTTGTGTCTGTTCTGTGCAAGCAGCTCTATCTCATTGAGGGATCCGATTCCTGCTGCCCTTGCCTCTCTCATTAATGTTCTTCTCAGTGTCTCTCGGGGTCTTCCTCTTTTCCTCTTACCTGTTGTTTCCCACATGAGGGCTTGCTTTGCTATTCGGTTATTAGCTCTTCTCATCACATGTCCAACATATGACCATCGTCTTTTCTTTATTACTAGTTGATTGGCGATTTCTCGGCATTATAATTACTTTTTGCTATACCTATTCTTTTGTTTATTTCAGTTATATATTTTCCATCACTGGTTATAGTATGTCCCAGGTAGTTGTAGCTCTAAACTGTCTCCAGATGTATTCCCTCAACTGTGATATTTAATTGTAGGTCTTGAGAATTTTCTTTGTTTATGATCATAGTTTTAGTTTGTTTGATATTCATATCTAGTCTATACTTTTTGCTTGTCATGTTTACTACATTAAATAATTGTTGTAGATCTTTAGGATTTTCTGCAATAGAACAGTATCATCAGCATATCTTAGGTTATTGATTATCTTTCCATTAATGTTTAGGCCTGGCATCTCTGAGATGTTTTTAAAGATATGCTCAGTGTATAGATTGAACAAGTTTGTTGATAGGATGCATCCTTCTTTTAATCCTCTGTTTATATCAATGGGTGTAGAGTTCTCCTTGTTATATTTTATTTTTGTTGTTTGCTCCCAGTACAAATTACATATCAGTCGTATGTCTGTGTCATACAGATTTATATCTTTTAGGCAGTCTATATAAGTTGATTATGTTGTCTTCTATCAAAAGCTTTGGTGTAGTCTATGAAGCAGGAATATAATGGTTTGTTTACTTCTGTGTATTTTTCAATCAATGTCATAATGCTGAATATGGCTTCTTTAGTCCCACGGTTTTTCCTGAATCCAAATTGCTGCTCATTTAATTCAGCATTGATTTTATTCTGAATCCTTCCTTGTATAACTTTTAGTAAAATTTTTGTTACCTGGCTCATTTGGCTTATTGTCCTAAACCTCTGCATTCAACTGCACCTTTCTTTTTAGGTAATGGTTGATGTTTTTAGTTCATTTGGTATGTATCCTGTATGAGGTATGTCATTGCATATGTCTGTGATCACTTCAATGCTCAAAATCTTCTAGAGTCTGTATCATCTCTATCTGTATATTGTCAGGTCCTGCTGCTTTTCCCTTTTTCATTATTTTATAGCTTTTTCTACTTCAGAGATCACGATTTAATAGCTGGACGTACATTTTATAAATGTTTTTTTTTTGTCCCTTTCGTCATTTCTGTCTGTACTAGTAATAACAGCCTTTCCAAATACTTTACCCTGTACTCTGTGTAGTCTCTCTCTGATGGTATCTACTAGGTCTGCTTGTATCTGCTCGTATCTGCCTGCCCTTAACCATCTTTACCTGTCTATGGTCTCTATATGTCTTTTTATATAATGGTCACTACATTTCTACACACCTATTGTCAAATAATTTATATTTCTTTACACCCACACCTTCCTGTTGATTCCGTCCACGTGTCTGTCCGCCCACGCTGCCTGGTCTGAAAACCTTCCCCTATAGCTGCAACTGATAATCCAGTGCAATTGTCTTGTTCACTGCTACATGCAGATCGTTAACTGCGTGTTTGTAATACATCTCAAGACCGTTAACTGTGTGATTGTAAGGCTTCTACAGACCGTTAACTGTGTGATTGTAAGGCTTCTACAGACCGTTAACTGTGTGATTGTAAGGCTTCTACAGACCGTTAACTGTGTGATTGTAAGGCTTCTACAGACCGTTAACTGTGTGATTGTAAGGCTTCTACAGACCGTTAACTGTGTGATTGTAAGGCTTCTACAGACCGTTAACTGTGTGATTGTAAGACTTCTACAGACCGTTAACTGTGTGATTGTAAGGCTTCTACAGATCGTTAACTGTGTGATTGTAAGGCTTCTACAGACCGTTAACTGTGTGACTGTAAGGCTTCTACAGACCGTTAACTGTGTGATTGTAAGGCTTCTACAGACCGTTAACTGTGTGATTGTAAGGCTTCTACAGACCGTTAACTGTGTGATTGTAAGGCTTCTACAGACCGTTAACTGTGTGATTGTAAGACTTCTACAGATCGTTAACTGTGTGATTGTAAGACTTCTACAGATCGTTAACTGTGTGATTGTAAGGCTTATACAGACCGTTAACTGTGTGATTGTAAGGCTTCTACAGACCGTTAACTGTGTGATTGTAAGGCTTATACAGACCGTTAACTGTGTGATTGTAAGGCTTCTACAGACCGTTAACTGTGTGATTGTAAGGCTTCAACAGACCGTTAACTGTGTGATTGTAAGGCTTCTACAGACCGTTAACTGCGTGATTGTAAGACATCTACAGACCGTTAACTGTGTGATTGTAAGACATCTACAGACCGTTAACTGTGTGATTGTAAGACATCTACAGACCGTTAACTGTGTGATTGTAAGACATCTACAGACCATTAACCATGTGATTGTAAGACATCTACAGACCATTAACTGTGTCATTGTAAGACATCTACAGACCGTTAACTGTGTGATTGTAAGACATCTACAGACCATTAACTGTGTCATTGTAAGACATCTACAGAGCATTCATTAACTGTGTGTTTGTTAGACGTTTACATGCCGTTAATTGCGTGTTCCTAAGACGTCTTCCGACCGTTAATTGCGTGTTTGTAACACATCTCAGCAACAGAATTGATACGATGTACTATTGACAGAGAATTGTGGAAGGATATGATCGCCTTCGCAAACCGTTATGGCACATGATGATAATAATCATCTTATAGTGGCAGATGTTTTGACTATACTTGGAACATATACATACTGCCAACAGTATTTACCTTTTACTGTTCTCAGCATTTTTACAATCTGTTTGACCAAATTCAACATATTTGCGTTCTCTTTACTGATTAAAGAAACATTTTGGACAGCTACTGATTTCTTGTATTGCTTTTACAGACAGCTACTGATTTCTTGTATTGCTTTTACAGACAGCTGCTGATTTCTTGTATTGCTTTTACAGACAGCTGATGTACGTTAGGCAATGTTCACGTGGAATCTCGTGGTTTACAAAACATAGATCTAAAAAGGCAGTGCCTAGAACGTAAAGCGGAATTCTTGTGTGTAAATAGAGTTAAGATAGTAAGCGAGCTACAAATATGTTGCTATCTTATCGGTGACCTTTCCTGGCTTTTATGATACACACACGTTTAGTAAGCCTATGTTGTTGGTGTGTCAGATCATGTTTATTAATAATGAATGCAAGGAAGTTTAACATATAAAGAACAAATATTAACATACTAGGAAATCGCGACTTATAAGTAATGCTGATTTGTCGAATGTATTTATTACATTTTAGAATATTTTTTTTTCGTTCGCCAGCTTTTACCTCTGACGAAGTTCCTGGAGACTAGGAACTGAATTTTGCGTGTTAATCCATTTTTCCATGGCAGCCGTGTGCACAGGGGTCCCACGCCGCACAGGCAGATAACTCCGACTTCGGAGGTACTCATATTTTTTTCCGTCGATGAGTAATTGACGTTTTAAGCCGGGCCTTGCGGCCGAGACCAGGGGTGATTGCCGCAAAGAGAAAATCATAAATAAAAATCCGGTGTAGCCGGGATTTCAACCCACAACCTCTCTGTCTCGAGGCCGGCGTCTTGCCGGCCAACCAATTTTAGAGTATTAAAGCAAATAAACACAAGACTGCAGTGGGTAAATGAAAATAATAATGTATTTTATTATATGGTAGATGAAGGTAACGTTTAATGAAGATTATAGATACAGTTTCAGAATTGTTGCTTTGTTATGTATTTGATATGGATAGAGCACCTATGGGTGTGTCCGGAGTTCCATAATGTTTCGCAAATCAAAACAGTGATCAAGACCTTAGAAAAACTATAAGTATTAACAGAACTTATGTGACTCATAGCTGATTGTTTTGTTAGGGTAAGGAAAAAAAAACGGACAAGAAAATCACTGGAGTCTGTAGAAATGTGGTTTTACAGAAGAATGTTGAGAGTACCATGGACAGCTAAGAAGAGTAATGAAGATGTTCTGAGAGAGGTCAAAGCAAAAAGAGAGCTAACTTCCAATATTAGGAAGATCATCATTTTTGGCCATGTAATGAGAAGAGAACAACTGGAATATATTGTAACAACTAGAAAAATTGAAGGACGAAGAGATAGACAGAAGCTAAGAGAAAAAAATAACAGACAGCTAAAGAGAATGGCTTGACAGAAGGTCAACAACAGAAATGATAAATAGCTGCCGAGATCGAAAGTTGTGGAGAGACTTAATCACCTACGCCAGTAGGCCCGGTACTTGATGATGATGATGACACCATTCCACTCTACATCATCATCAGATCGCATGTCTTTTGCAGAGCGTTCATTCAGCACAGTTCGTCTAAAAAGATTGTCTCTAGCCAGATCTCCTACTCTCTTCTGTTGTCGTTTTCAAGGTCTCATTTATGTCTTGAAACCAACTTCCTTTTTATCTGCCCCTGATGCGTCGCTCATGAATCATGTCTTCCATTATTGTTTCTTCTACCCCTGCCTTTCCCAACAAATTCCAGGATCTATTTAAATCTGGGGGAATCCTCGTTCAGAATCGAACCAAACTTCTTGTCCACAGCAGTTCAGGCTACTACCCACTGCTCTACCGCTCATTCAATTCAAGCACGAAAATCCTCGTAAATATAAAATAATTGTCAACATTTTCAGTGTGATATTGAATAACCCTAGACACATGATAATGCATACAGGATCATGTATAACAGACAAGAAAATATTTGGAGACCTCATTAATGTTCCATTATTTAAGCTTACCAGATTTTTTTCAACAATTTCTGGGGACAGGTATACACATAACAACAAACTACTTTTGAAATGTACCTTATATTAGTTTGCCATTCGGTTATATAGTTTCACGTTATAAAGAATTAAAATACTCATTCTATTTATAATTTTATAATATAATAAATTTAATTCTACTTACTGTTCTTTTACACTGTTTGCCTCTACAGTGTACAGGTATTTTTCTGAAGAGGAATTTTCTTCAGCAGGTCTTCTCTGGATTCCATTTTTGATGGCAAATTCTTTGACAGGTCATATTAAAGTTTGCCACGATGACAAGCGTGGCAATTTTGGATGTGTTGGATTAACCATTAAACTTCTTAGTTGCTATTACCTTCCCAGACACAGTAAACATGTTGTTTATCTTTCTTGAACATTATCGACTAGAGTTTGCGATACAAAGATTCATCGAAACAGGACAGGCTATTTAAAAAATAAGTAAAAGTAAAGTAAAGACCCCTGTCACGCCAAGTGGCGTAAAGGGAATCTGGTGTTAGTGAATATACATTTTACAGACCTTCAGCCCATGATTTTTTGTGAAATGTGGTCGGTATTACGTCCGTGCCGCTTTACTTTCCCAGAAAAAAAACCCCGGTATCCGTTAAATGCTGGGTGAACCCGGAAGCTGTCGGTTGGGATCGAACCCTACCTCGTGTCCTTTGTAGTCCAGTTCACTAATCACTGAGCTATCGCGGCTCCCTATTTGACAAATAAGGAACAGCGTATATTCGCTGTCAGAAACAGAACTAGTCCTGCAATGGATGCCAGCACATTGTGGCAGCCCTGGGAAAGAGAAAGAGACGAATTCGCAAAAGCTGGTGAGAGCCTTCAACAATCGAACCAACTCCAAATCCTCCAGGACGTAAAGACAATTCTGAAGCAAGCTAGGAAAACAGAATGGAGAAAGTTACATGAAAAAAAAACCAAAAACACGAGCACGAACGGTTTAAGCACACCCAGAAAACATGAGCAGATTATATTCTGACTGAGAACAGGACACTGTATCCTCAGCATACACTTACACAAGATAAGACTCTGTGACTTGCAATATGCAACTGGGAAGCATCCAGACAAACTATAGAGAATATCCTAGGGCTGCAGCACTCTCAATACTCTAAGAACACAAATATGACCCACAAAAACAACCAAATAGGATAAACTATGGGTGAAGACCTCAAACGCACCGTCCTACTCGTGACCCAAGCTGGTCTAAGTACGTGGAAATAGATGATTGATGAAGAAGAAGAGTTCATCTTGAGAATATGATGCTGAGGTATCGAACAAACCCGAATTCACTTCATCGCTCAGCATTTGAGCTAACATTTTCGTTATTGGAGCTCTTCTCAGACAAGAAACAACATCTCTTCTGTTGCCCATATCATGTTTTAAGCATCGCACAGTTTTAAAGCTCTGATCACTAGACATTGCTGTTTGTATCTTTACCATTGATTGCCTATACTGTTTATGCTGACATGGGTGTTTGTCTTTACCATTGATTGCCTATACTGTTTATTGTGACGTGGCTGTTTGTATCTTTACCATTGATTGCCTTTACTGTTTATGCTGACATGGCTGTTTGTCTTTACCATTGATTGCCTATACTGTTTATGCTGATATGGGTGTTTTTCTTTGCCATTTACCACTGATTGCCTAGTACTGTTCATGCTGACATGGGTGACCATGACTCACCCTGTAACTTTCACTTTTTAAAGTTGTTTATCACTTCTGCGGTTGATGTCGTACCAAATGGTATCATTTTTCTGGTTATTTCTAACGTTTCTTCCATAATTTTTTCCAGCGATGGACATAATATAAAACAAGGTTGCAATCAATCGTCTCCTTCTTCTTCTTCTTGTCTCTTTCTCACTGATACCTAAAAGGTGTCGTGGTTATATCATTTGTCGTTCTTGCCCCGCTCGAACTGTCTGAAATAGTGGTTTCCCTTTTGTTGTTACATGTCTCTGTCACTGCATCTATCCATCTTCTTCTGGGTCTTCCTCTTGGTCTTTTTCCATGCATTTTCGAGAAGAACGCCCTTGATGGTGATTGGTAAGGATTCATTCTGACCAGTGGCCGAACCATTTAAGTTGTTGTTGCTCTATATATTCTTGGCAGGGTTTTGTTCTTACAATTTTTCTTATGCTTTCATTTGGTATTCTATCTCTTCTTGTGTTGTTTGTTACTTTTCTCAAGTATCGCATCTCACATGTATTGATGCAATCAATAGCCATGAGTAATTTAATATATAAAATTATATGCATCTGATACTCATTTCAAGCCTAGCCAAACTACCAAACTGCTTAACGACACAATACAAACATTGTACTGGTGTAACAGTGCTAGGTTGTTACCCGCTTTTCAATAGACTAGAGCAGTATCATATAGTGGCGACCAGCAGAATTTAAGTATAGATTTTCCAGAATACAAATTAGGATAACAAGTTGTAGAGAGTGGGTAGTGGACACCCACCGAAGTAGAGAGGGTCATGACTTGACCTAGACATAATAGTTGGGGGATTTTCCATGAATCTCCACTCGCCCTGTTATTATTGTAAGTGTAAGTGACCATCACACAACTCATGCATCAACCTCGTGATGTTGTTGTAAAATCTCCACGAATGTCCATGCAAGTTCATTGTTGTTGTGGGTGATCACGCACTTAGCATGTGAAACCCATGACTTTGGCCCGGCTGATAAATAAGTTGTTATTGTCAAAGTCATGGTACGGTCAAGTGGTCATCCAGCTACCAGGATGAAGTAATATTATCCCAAATTGGGCGTAGAGATTCGGGGAAACAGGATGCTTTGCCCAAATTTGGGAAAGTTCAGGTGAGTCACAGATGGTGGACACTGGACACGTAAACGTAGAGTGACCAACACTTGTGATCATAGGGTCGCAGGGGCACTCGGCAGCAGCTGATTGGCTGCTGAGCCTCAGGTAGAGAGAGTTGTTGTGAGTACTTAAGGTCTTGCACAACAGTTTAAGAAAAGTTAAGCCAGAGATTTTAGGAGAAAAAGTAGAATGTAGACTAAGTCAGTTAAGTTAGGACAGAGTAGAAACATCTAGACAAGAAGCAGTTAAGCAGTTTAGAAACAGTTAGAGTCAGAACAACTAGAAGTTAAGATTAGAAGTGAAGCCAGTAGTTCAGAAGTTAGAATCCCAAGTGTAGTTCAAGTCAGTTTAGAAGTTATTCTCGATAGATAGTTGATCAAGAATATTATGACTTTAGTTGTGAAGTGTTTGACATATTCTACATCTCGTAAGTAGACTTACGAACGTAATAGTTTTGCACACGAAGTCTCTCTTGTTACACAATTATATTCAGTTTATTGATCATCAAACATTATTCATCAACATTATTCATCAACTTACGAACTTGTAAGTCTACTTACGAGATGTAGAATATGTCAAACACTTCACAACTAAAGTCATAATATTCTTGATCAACTATCTATCGAGAATAACTTCTAAACTGACTTGAACTACACTTGGAGATTCTAACTTCTGAACTACTGGCTTCACTTCTAATCTTAACTTCTAGTTGTTCTGACTCTAACTGTTTCTAAACTGCTTAACTGCTTCTTGTCTAGATGTTTCTACTCTGTCCTAACTTAACTGACTTAGTCTACATTCTACTTTTTCTCCTAAAATCTCTGGCTTAACTTTTCTTAAACTGTTGTGCAAGACCTTAAGTACTCACAACAACTCTCTCTACCTGAGGCTCAGCAGCCAATCAGCTGCTGCCGAGTGCCCCTGCGACCCTATGATCACAAGTGTTGGTCACTCTACGTTTACGTGTCCAGTGTCCACCATCTGTGACTCACCTGAACTTTCCCAAATTTGGGCAAAGCATCCTGTTTCCCCGAATCTCTACGCCCTATTTGGGATAATATTACTTCATCCTGGTAGCTGGATGACCACTTGACCGTACCATGACTTTGACAATAACAACTTATTTATCAGCCGGGCCAAAGTCATGGGTTTCACATGCTAAGTGCGTGATCACCCACAACAACAATGAACTTGCATGGACATTCGTGGAGATTTTACAACAACATCACGAGGTTGATGCATGAGTTGTGTGATGGTCACTTACACTTACAATAATAACAGGGCGAGTGGAGATTCATGGAAAATCCCCCAACTTTTATGTCTAGGTCAAGTCATGACCCTCTCTACTTCGGTGGGTGTCCACTACCCACTCTCTACAACTTGTTATCCTAATTTGTATTCTGGAAAATCTATACTTAAATTCTGCTGGTCGCCACTATATGATACTGCTCTAGTCTATTGAAAAGCGGGTAACAACCTAGCACTGTTACACTGGTTGAGTATGTAGGTTGGTGTATAACCAAAAACAGTTTAATTTTTGTCATTAAATCATCTTCATTGCTGATCGATAACTTCATATTGTCGAAATCTCCTCCCTAAAACCTTCCTCCGCACCACTCGCACACGCTAGCGAAAGCACCGAAAATGGTTTCAACTCAGTTGCTCGAAGCCCGAAGCACCTGTGAAGACTTAAAATGGAAGAGGCAGTTGGGTAGATTATGGTCTCTTTAACAATTGATGCCAAGGAAGCGCCGATCAAGTTTGACCAACTATATTCGATTGTTCACCAAGAGCAGGCGTCTCCAGCGTGGAAAATCCTGGATGGCCGAGGCAGAGGAGTACATAACGAGAGTATGTGATCTGAATAACATTAGGGCTGGCAAAGATTGGATAGTAGTAATAGTGGAGAAAAAGAGGCTAACCAACAATTGGGCCTATGGAGCTACCAACGTCATAATAGGGAAATACTTCGAAAATAGTGTCCTCAATTCAGAATCCAAATATCTACACGGATGGTTCTGTATCCCGTGGACAGCGCAGTGGCATACCAGCATGACAGAGATGTGGTCAGGGAATCTGGCAAGTATAGCATTATGTTGTCCAGCATGAGAATGAAGGTAAACGCAGCAACGGCTATGATAACATGGGTGATTTTACAGAATGTGGATCTTGGTAACTGACTCGTAAATGTGCCACAGAAGATTTGACAGACAGTTTTTGTGGCAGGAGTGGATGCAGCTCTTCGATGACTCCACAGTAAGCGCGTTAACATGGTTAACACAAACACGTCCAGGGCATGCTAGTGTACAAGGCAATGAGATAGCCGATAAGCTCGCTTGTAGCTCTCGACAAAGAGGGCATTGCCAAGTTTGTTCTTCATTCCTTAAACGAAGAGGAGGAAAATGGGTTGAAAAGTGATGTAAATATTTGGGAGACTGAGGAGTCTAAAGGTGCTAAAGCGATCTGGTCGATCCGGAGTGCTTAGTGGAAAAAAGCAGATATATCAAAAATAATGAACACCTCCAGGAACAGTCTACATACGCTTCGAGAATTGCTGAGACGGGCGGTGGTGAGGATATGGGGATTCATTGACTGCAGTGAAACTGATTCCATGAAAAGAACAGGCAACGGAGATCATGACTCCTCTATTTTATCATAGCACATACCATAATCGGGTGTCCGGTTAGCGCAATCGATAGGCGGTTGGCTTACCACGGCAACAGCCGGGGTTCGTACCCTGGCGAGGACACCTGGGTTTTACTAATTCCCTAAAAATTAGTGGGAGCCGCGATAGCTCAGTGGTTAGTGAACTGGACTACTACGGACAAGGGGTAGGGTTCGATCCCAACCGACGGCTCCGGGTTCACCCAGCCTTAAATGGGTACCGGATTTTTTCTGGGAAAGTAAAGCAGCACGGGCGTAATACCGACCACATTACCCCAAAAATCATGTGCTGAAGGTCTGTAAAATATAGGGTCACTAACACCATATTTCCCTATACGCCACTTGGTGTGACGGGGGTACTTTACTTTTTTTTTTTTTTACATACCATAATCATATTCCAGCGCATAGAGTTAAATGTCATTGTACAACAAAACACTGTATTCCAGACTGCGGTGTTATAGCTCAAGTCATTTGAGTCCGTGATATCAGGTTGGCTTGGATGTCTATGGAGATCAAACCTACTACAGCACAAAACCATCTATTGACCTTGCAAGGTGTACGAGAATTAAATATACCATTTCAGCAATCACTTCCCTGGTTGCCATGATAACAGTGATTCAACTAATAAGTTGACGTCACCTCTCTTTATAGTAACATAGCAGTTTAGACAGAAAGGAGGCAAATTAACTAAAACCTCATTAAACCATTACGCTTCGTCTCCACATTAAATAAAAACTGTAATAAATCATAATTAGCAGAAAAAACTATCTTTTTTCATAATTTACAATGCAAATAACTAAGATATGATATAATTATGATAATTTAGGCTATAATTGAAGTAACTTTTTTGCATAGCGTAAATTGCGTCCTGGCCTCCTCAAGTTTCGAACCCACCTTCCGCTTCTGCCTCCAAAGTAATCGTCATTATAAGGTTGTACTATATATTGTCAAATGTGGATAGAAAATTATAAAACAATCATCAAAGTAAATGGCGCTGAAATTAAAATGTTTTAGACGAATGATGGAACCCAGCTTCAGATACAAAAGTAGAAGTTTTAGATTAATGATGATCGCCTACGCCAACCTGTATAAAAAAAAAAAAAAAAAGTAAAGTGCCCCCGTGACGCCAGTGTGGCGTATAGGAAATATGGTGTTTGTGACCATATATTTTACAGACCTTCGACATATGATTTTTGGAGTAATGTGGTCGGTATTACGCCCGTGCCGCTTTACTTTCCCAGAAAAAAATCCGGTACCCATTAAAGGCTGGGTGAACCCGGAACCCGATGGTTGGGATCGAACCCTACCTCTTGTCCTTTGTTGTCCAGTTCACTAACCACTGAACTATCGCGTCTCCCTCCGCCAACCTGTATGACACATAATAATGATGATTGGTGCAAAGACCACTCTACAGTGTGCACTACCGGACACACAAAGAAGACACGGGAGACAGAGAAAGCCGTGGGAAGACAAAAGCAAGAGAAGAACAGTATTCAAATTGTCCAGATCTCAGAAAACAGCTCTCATTTGTGATGTTTTGAAGAGATTTGTGTTAGACGTCTTTGTGAGAACCACAACGACAGTCAACGCTATAGGACTAACAATAATAATTGGTAATGATTACACGAATCTTGCATCAATTGCGTGGTGTTAGCTTCTTGGCGTGGTGCAAACGTTCAATAGAAGAGCATGATCAATATATATGAACACTTTCTTGGTTGCTTAAGCGTAGAAGGTATGGGAATGTCGTGACTGAAACGTTGCATTAAACCTGGGTTTAATACCAGCCTGAAGCACTGCAGCAGAGGTATATGAATAAGAGTGAATACTGCAGCAGAGGTATATGAATAAGAGTGAATACCTGAATCTGAGGAGTTAATAACAGTGAGAAAGAGCACTGCCCCCCCCCTCACCAGAAAATGCAGTAGCTAAATCAGTCTATCTAGTGCGTCTAGTGTGAGTCTAGTATCGGTCTGGTGTGTTGATGATGATGAAAGTGTAAAAAAGGAAAAGGTGGTATGGTAATAGCTTTATGTAGGTGAGAAACAAAGTAGAACGACGTTTCGGCGAAAAGGCCTTCAGCAGGAACAACAAACAACAACACAATAATATATCAGAATATACACAGAAATCTAACTACAAGGCGATATCCTGCTAGATTCTCAAAAAATGGAAATAAGTCACTTCCCTGAGGTCCAGAGCTTGGTCAGCCACAGAGCTTGGTCAGGCAACGACTGGATTGAAATTGATATGGCCGACCAACAGGGCGGGACCACGGTGTGAAAAACAGTGAGACGGGAAGGGTTCTAAAAATGTTTGGAGGTGGGTACAAGATCCCAGCCTTTATTATCACTGGAAATGTTTCTACGAGTTGATTCCCAATAAGTAATTTCACGTGGAAAAAGTGAAGATATACATCTGTGTATATGTGCAACTATGGGTGTGCACACCGAAAAAGATGTGTACGATACACAGGCGTACGCACCCGCATTTACACATGAAGACAAATACATACACATACATAAGTGCGAGTGCGCAAGAAGGTAAGAAATGTTGTGCAGGTATCCTATGTGCATGAGAGCGAAATGTTCATGCCCTGAGGGGACAGCGAACCCAACTGGACTATGAGACGATTCTCAAAGGCAAACCGGTCACGATTGCTGGAGTGACATGAAATAATGCCAGTGACTTGCATGTCGGGTTTACCACTGTGGCCTGGGGAATTGCGACTGGGTCCGGTGTGAGTCTATTGTGCGTCTAGTACTTCATACTTCCTTTCCCCAACACTTTATATTTAGCACACTATTATTTATCTTTGCATGAGAATGTAGCTACTTTTGAATCTTTGTTATCTAGATTGGTAAAACAATGCTTCTGACAGAGAGACCAAACACAGCCTGCTTTACTGAAGACAATAGAAGCATTTATGATATATTTATATTGTTATCGTTTGCCAGCTTTGACCTCTGACCAAGTCCCTAGAGACTAGGAACTGAATTGTGCGTGTTAATCCATTTTTCCCTGGAAGCCGTGTGCACAGGTGTCCCTCGTCGCACAGGCAGATAACTCTGTCTTCGGAGGTACTCGTATTTTTGTCCTCGATGAGTAATTGATGTTTCAAGCCGGACCTCGCTGCTGAGACCAGAGGCGGTTGCCGCAGAGAGAAATCATAGATAAAAATCCCAACTGGTGCAGCCAGGACTCGAGCCCACAACCTCTGTCTCAAGGCCAGTGTCTTGCCTCGAGACCAACCAGCCCCCCCCCCCTCCCCACCATATTAATAATTTAAATATGCTAATTTATTCCAAAAATAAATTATACCGGAGCCCTCTGCTATAATAACAAATGCTTCTGGATCTCTGCTGTTCTTATGTTTGTTTGCTTTCGTCAACGTTATATCTCTTGTTAAGTGAAGACTGACTGAATTTTGCTTGAATATCACATTTTCCTATTTTAACACTGACAGTAGTGTGCTCAGGTGTCCCCCCACCATACAGGCAGATATTTTCCGACTTAGAGGTACTCTCATATTTTTATCGTCTAGAGTTTTAACGTTTTGGTTAGAGACTTTTACTATTTATTTTTCCAGAACAGCGGCCATTTTTTTGACCTACTCCATTTCCTAGTGCTAAGTGTTCTTTAACGTGCGCAGAATGCACGCAGGACCTCCCGTTTTTCCACAGGGCTAGACATTGGATCTCACTACCTAGAGAGGGCTAGACATTGGATCTCACTACCTAGAGAGGGCTAGACATTGGATCTCACTACCTAGAGAGGGCTAGACATTGGATCTCACTACCTAGAGAGGGCTAGACATTGGATCTCACTACCTAGAGAGGGCTAGACATTGGATCTCACTACCTAGAGACCAGGGAAGGGTAAAAACCACGGATTCAATTTGTTTAACAATGTCCACTGTCTGTTGTAAGATTCGAACCCTGGACTGTCTTGAGTTGACACCATCGTCTTATCTATAGAACATCAAACCCCGTATTCGTTTATGAGCTGTTTTTTGTTTATTCTTTTTTTTCTCAGAATGCGCATAATTGCTAGTGTTTGTGTTGTGTAATTTGTATTGTTTTTCATACCTAGGCCGCAGCTCTCTTCTCAACCTCAGAAATGTCTAATTATATAATTGTAAATCATATACAAAGGAGACATGAGTCAGTGGTTAGTTAAATGGACTTACTAATGACACGAATTTCGAGTTTAACCCTATGTGACGGTTCCTGGATTCATCATCATTATCATCATCATGTGCCAGTCCGGCTAGCGCAGGCTATCATATCCTTCCACAATTCTATGTCCATATCGTATCGTATCAATGATAATGTAGACTCTTTACCCTACACAACAACAAGTTATCTAGTATCTTCCCTCTTTATCATCTACGATCTATCTTTTCCTGATTTTTGCCAGTTGCAGCAAGGTATTTGAACATTCCTCTTTTCATGATACACAAATATTGTCGATTGCTTCGTTCTATATTTTTGTTAGGACCTCTCTTTGTGGTTGGCATCGTTGAGTGTTTCCTCGTTGATTTATTTGGCTGTCCGGCGAATTCTCAACATTCTTCTGAGATATCATGTCGTGGATCAATCCATCCTTATATAGCCATCTGATTGTTTTAGGAAAATGCGGCGGCCTGCTGTGATGCCGACCACATCACTTACAAAATGAGCTGTCGTCAATGAAAAGTATGGCACATACCATATATATGCCACATATTTCCAATACGCCTTAAGATGCAGCGGTAAGTGTGTGCTCTTTAACTTTCCATAATGTAACTATACCCTTATAATCCATTTGTTTTACATATTTCTCAATTATATTTCTTTTATAAATTAACAGTAAGACTAGGAACAACAGTCTACAATCAGGAAACAAGCCGTATCTGCATTGACTGTAAACCATTTAATGGAAGGGTTAGAATCGTTGTAGACTGCACACATAAATTGGCATTTGTTGAACTCATCACTTTAAACTGTAAGGTAAGAACAAAGAATATGAGCTTGATTTAATAGTTCTTTGGAAATAAAACAAAAGCCAGCATGCTCGCACAAAATTCACAATCCCCAACTTCTGCTTATTATTCTTTTCCTTCCTCGTTGCCTTTCAACGTTGAGGGGAGATATAGTTTGTGATCTATTGCTCTTCTTTTGATTTCTCCAGCTATGTTTCCTAGCGTTTATAATATTCCACCAATCCATCTTTTTGGTGGTGGACGCTTGGGTCTTGTGTTCTTGTGGCGTTTGTCAAAGACTTGTTGTTATGTGCATTTTTTTCTGTTGAACATGGTCTATTTTCTTTCTTCTTTTTTTATTTTTGCATACGATAGCGGGAATTCTTCCTAGCTTTTTTTCTCAGTTTGTTCTAGTGCTTTTAAGTCTATTTATGTAAGTATGTTTATCTATAAGGGAGCCGCGATAGCTCAGTGATTAGTGAACTGGACTACAAAGGATAAGATGTAGGGTTCGATCCCAACCGACGGCTTCCTGGTTCACCCAGCCTTTAATGGGTACCTGATTTTTTCAGGTAAAGTGAATCGGCACGGGCGTAATAACGACCACATTACCCCAAAAATCATGTGCCGAAAGTTTGTAAAATATATGGTCACTAACACCATATTCCCTATACGCCACATGGCGTGACGGGGGTACTTTACTTTTTACTTTTGTTTATCTATGTATAAGTGCCTGATTGTCAGCAAATGGACGCTCGTAAAATCTCCTCTGTCTTAGATATGTAGTCTGTTTAAGAAAAAGTGTGATTGTACACACCCCAGCCCTACTCCTGTTTTAAATTGACAGTAGTCTATGTAGCCTGTTATTGTTCTGACTGTGCAGCTGTTGTTGCTGTAGATACTTTTACATTTGTCAGTTAGATGTTGTTAGTATGTTGTAGAATTGTTTTCTGTTGACTCGGTCAAATGCCTTTTTTTGTTATTCAGAGATTTTTAACGCGGAACACGTTTTTGTAAACTTGTAACCAAGCAGCTAATATTTTACATTTTTAAAATTAGCTGTTGGTATTGACAGTGGAGGAACAATAACATGTAAATGAATTTAAATGCCTGGAAACAATGTCAACCTCAGATGGTAGTTGTACAACAGTGATGAGATGCAGAATAGTTCAGGCAAAAGGAGCTTTCCAAAAAATGAGGAAGATACTGTGCAATCCATTTTTGACAATAGAAACAAGAACAATAGTTCTTAAATGTTACATTGCACCAATCTTAACATATGGCTGTGAATCAAGGACAACACGACTACAGGAAAAAAAATCAATGAAGGTTGTAGAAATGTGGTTTTTACAGACGAATATTGAGAAAACCAAGGATCGCTAAGAAGAGTAATGAATACGTTCTCCAAAGAGGCCAAAGAAAAAGATAGATATGTTCCAATATTAGGAAAAAACAATAATAATTTTTTGGACATGTAATGAAAAGATAACAATTGGAATATAATGTCACAACTTGGGAAAAAGAGGGACAATGATATAGTGGAAAAATATAGAAAAGATACCAGACAGCTTAAGAGAATGACTTGATAGACGGTTAAAAACAGAAATGATAAATAACTGTGGAGATCGAGAGTTGTGGAGAGACATGATCACCTATGCCACCAGACATGGTACTTGATGATAATGATGATGCTTGACGCTAAGTGTATAATGAAGATGAGTTGCTCTGCTCAGAGTACGTTTTTCGAAAGTAATTACTGCCCACTTCCCTTCCTTCTTATCTGTTCCGGAAGTTAAGACATTTAGTTTCTTTTTGAAATACCATTGCTTAAACCATCTAATTGTGAAAGTAGACGTGATCTTCATTTTCTGAGATGGTTGGTGGGATAAAAGAATGTTCGCCACCAGCCATACAAGACACCGCCACTTCACACTTAGTTGCAGTATATGCAATTTTCATGTCATTATATCGCTTAATGTTTTAATTTAACAGTGTATTTGATTGTGTTATTCTTACTTTAATGTATGTGCATTTACTGTTTTAGTTCATTGAAGTGGGTATTGTTTTGGGTATGAAAATGGATTACTCCGCTTTTCATTTTTTCTAGTAAGGAAATCCATCCAATTCTACCTATTCTTCTATAAATCCACATTTCAAAGGCTTCAGTTTTCTGTTCTGTTTTCTTGTCTAATGTCCATGTTTCTGCACCATACAGGAATATTGAGAAGATGTAACATTTTGCCATTCTTAGTTTCAGCTATGTTGATATTTGTTTTGTTGTTAGTATATTTTTCATGGTATTAAAATTACTTTTTGCCATACCTATTCTTTTGTTTATTTCAGTCTGAATATATAAATGTATATTTATCGTCTTGTATGTATCCACTTTCCTTCCATCTTGTTTCTGATATGCCTAAGATATCTATGTTTAATCGTTCTGCTTCTACCATAAGATTTTCTAGTTTTCCTTGTTGGTATAAGGTCCACATATTCCATGTAGCTATTTTTATTTCGTTCCTAGAGCAGTAGTTAATATTTCTCTCCATGACTTTCTTTGGAATGTTACGTGATGAGGCTCCAATCTCTTTCACGGTGGTCTGCCATATTCGTCTTTCGTGTTCTGAATATGCCTCATGTGTACCACACACTTTGCTGTTTTCGCTTTCTGGGCCGTTGATTAGCTGGGCTAAAACATAAGTTTTGTTATTTGTACAAACAGTTTAGATTATTATCATCTAAGAAAAGAGTAATCAACATAATTAACACATGTCTAAAGCAGCATTTTATGTGGAAGACAATCAATCAACAAAACATATTTATATTTTCCAATTTATTAAATATACCACTTCCGGTAGGATTAAGCACACAAGCATGCTCTGCCTGGCAAATTAAGTTATGCTAACACTTATGACACGTGACAGAAGACAAAAACAACAGAAGATTACAATCACTATAGCCAAGCCAGAAATGATAGCAACAAATGGTAGGAATAAAACCCTGCCAAGAATATATAGAACAACAACAACTTAAATGATTGGGCCACCTGGTCAGATTGAATCCTCACCAATCACCATCAAGGGCGTTCTTCTCGAGAATGCATGGAAAAAGACCAAGAGGAAGACCTAGAAGAAGATGGATAGATGCAGTGATAGAAACATGTAACAACAAAGGAAAATCACTAATTCAGACAGTTCGAGCAGCTCATGAACGACAAATGATATAACCACGACACCTTTTCAGTATCAGTGAGAAAGAGAAAAGAAGAACACTTATGACAGTCCAAAAACAGGTGTGCTTGTTCAAGGAGGCTCTCACATTAAAGCAGAGAGGTTTATCCAGGGTGTCTTATCAGCTGTCGAACCCGTCATTTCTTTAATGGGTTTACCATTAAACACTCGCTTCTCCAGAGTATACCAAAACTATCTTGTGTGACGTCACACGTGCTACATATTAACACTCACAATTAAGAACCGTATTGTGTGGGTAGCTCTATCCAAACGACAGTAGCCAGCTCTAAGGCGGGTAAGTCAGACAACCCTACAAAGTGGCGCAACAATTAAACGACACACAAGCACACACAAACACACACACATAAGTACTACAAATACATTGATTTTCATCTCTCACAAAATAAACATACTCCTATTCAAATTTCGCTGCAATATTTTCATTGGTGTAATAATTCTTGTGGAAATGACGGTTCTGGAAGCGAGTGAGATCAGCGTGTATGTTCATTACAAAAAAAAGAAAATACTAGATATTTAAATATATAAATCGCTGCAGGAAATAAAATCATGCTGAACTTAAATAAAAAAAAGTAAACGTCATCCGTAGAGTAGGTTAGATCCTGATTTAGTCGTGGTGTAGTGTGCTCAGAATAAGCATATGTCCGTTTCATGAAACACTTTATTATTTCATTTATTTCGTTTAGTGTAAAAAAAACTGGATTAGGGTCTGTATGAAGCACCATGTACTTCTTTTGTTCACCTGCTTTTGTTTTGAGGTTAAAGAGAGAGAGAGAGAGAGAGGGTGAGAGACAGAGACAGACAGAGAGAGAGAGAGAGGGTGAGAGAAAGAGACAGACAGAGACAGAGAGACAGAAAGAGAAAGAGAGGCAGAGAGACAGAGACAGAGAGAGACAGAGAGAGACAGAGACAGAGAGACAGAGACAGAGAGAGAGACAGGGAGAGAGAGAGAGAGAAAAGAGAGAGAGAGAGAGAGCGAGCTCCTAAAAAGTTCAGAAAGAATACTTGGTTTAAAAAAACAAACTATCTTTGCAACACATAGTACCATTGCTGGTGTATGTCGGGAGCTCACGATAGAACCTGAATTACAATAATAATAATTCTTGGTTACATCTGGCAAGTACAGGGAAAGCGAGTTCGCGGATGATAAAGAGGGAAGCTGCTAGTTAACTTGTTGCTGTGGCACGGTAAACAATCAAGAACAGAGTTGATAAATACACTGAAGACAGAGAATTGTCGAAAGACATGATCTATAACGCCAGCCGGTATGGCAGATGATACTGAAGTTACATGTGATAAATAATATCATCATTGAGTGCCTTCTCCGCAACGAAGGTTGGCTACCATGGATCGCCATTCTACTCTGTTTCTTGCTTTGATGGTGCAGGGTGTCATAGATTGACTTGTCCATCTTTTGATGTTACTCGTCCATGTTAGTCTTGGTCTGCTTCTCTCTCTTTTACCTTGTATTTTCCCTTCCAATATTACTTTTAGTAGGCTGTTGTGTCTTTTAACATGCCCCAAAAATTTCATTTGTCTTGTCTTAATTGTATTTCGTAGTTCTCTTTTTATTTTCAGGTGTTTTAAAACTTCATCGTTTGTTATCTTTTCTTTCCATCCAATTCTACCTATTCTTCTATAAATCCACATTTCAAAGGCTTCAATTTTCTGTTCTGTTTTCTTGTCTAATGTCCATGTTTCTACACCATACAGGAATATTGAGAAGATGTAACATTTTGCCATTCTTAGTTTCAGCCCTGTTGATATTTGTTTTGTTGTTAGTATATTTTTCATGGCATTAAAATTACATAAAATTACATACCATTTTTGTTGCAGCCGTTCCTGGCATTTAACACCAAAGAAATGACCTTTCTAGACAGTTACTCTGATGAGGAAGTAGCTTGGACTGGCCCTGTGTATGATGTGACGGAGAAGGAGGAAACAGAACATGAGGTGAATTGTAAAGAATCGTTCTAGTGCACATTCGTATACCATTGTTACTTTAGAGGCCACAGAGATGGGATTTCTCAGGAGAATGTTGAAAGTTCCCTTGACAGCTAAAAAGACCAATGAGGAAGTTCTCAAAGAGGGACAACACAAAAAGGGAGCTCTTAAAAAGCATCAGAAAGAAGCAATCAACATTTTTGGGCACATCATGACAAGACGATAGTTGGAATACTTGGTTACAACTGGCAAAATAAAAGGAAAGAGATATCGCGGACGACAAAGAGAGAAAATACTGGATAGCTTGATGTCATGGCATGGAAAACAGTCAACAACAGAACTGATACAATGCACTGTAGATAGAAGATTGTGGAGGGACATGATCGCCTACGCCAACCGGTATGGCACATGATGATGATGTTACTTGAGTTGAGAGGAGGCCTCGGTAGCCTAGTTGGGAAAACCATCCGACTGTGATACCGACGTTCGGAGAATCCGAGTTTGATTCCCGCTGTGAGCAGTGTAAATTGTACTCGTGATTGGAAAAAAGTTCCTTCGAAGTCGTCCTAGCCGCTGGCAGAAATGGGTGCAAGGGTAGTAATATGGAAGGTTGAGGAATGCTGCTTCGTATCGTGAGTTTCGATGCTTGAAGCGACACTATCCAGAAGTCTCAGAATACTTTTGAATAGGCGCCAGGCATATATGGGTGAAAACTCGAGTGCTAAGAACGCCGATTAAAATCTCGTACTTTACCTTTATTTGAGTTGCATTCCAGCTTTGTGTCTCTACAGGAAGAATAACATGCACGCCTTTTTCTATTATACATTCAAAGAGATTGGAAGATGCTTTATCTTAAAGTTAAAAAAACAACTTTTGTGCTTACAAATTGAACCATCCCACGAAATTATCATTTTAGTCAATTATGTCTTTTTTTTCCCCCTGATGACATAGCTCTCCTTTCACACATCCATCAACAGATGCAGGATAGAATGGACATACTTGATGAAAGATCACAGTAGCTAGGATTGAAAATTAATAGACATAAGACCAACATTATGAGAAATAATTCAGTTGGCAATAACCAAATAAAATTAGGAGAAATACCTCTACTAGACGTACAATCTTACATATACCTGGGTAGTAATATAGATAAAGAGGTAGGAATAGAAAATGATACCAAAATAAGGATATTAAAAGCAAGAGGAGCTTTTGTTGCACTGGGAAACACACGGAAGTCCAAAGCAATTAGGTTAAATACAAAAATAAAAATTTTCAACTATGGCTGTGAAACATGGAGAACTACAAAATTGACAATCATGAAGATACAGACTTTCATTAATGGATGCTTACGCAGAATAAAAGAATAGAAATGGCAGGACAGATTCACTAACATAGAATTATGAAAATGTACCAGTCTAATACCAGTGGATAAAGAGATACAGCGAAGACGATGGCGCTGGATAGGACACACACTGAGGAAGTCATCTGAGAGTATTACAGAACAGGCCCTTTTTTGGAATCCCCAGGGGAAAGGACAAAGAGGAAGACCAAGGAATTCTTGGAGAAGACAGATAGAATTATAGATGAAGATGATGGGGAAGACATGGAATGATCTTAAAAGAATGGCAAGAAACAGAACGACTTGGAAAGTGTTTGTTGAAGATGTTGCTCCACAGGGAACTGAAAGGTAGAAGAAGAAAGAAGATGTCTCTTTTTTGTTGATTCAAGGACTGTCAGTACTAAACGATGGTCGAACGGAAACTGAATCAAGGGTCTGATCTGCGTCGTAGCTGTAGGGGTGAGGTTGAGGAGGTAAAACTGTGATCGATATCATAGGGTTAAGGGTGGAGCTGGCGGTGGCCAGAAAGATAGAAGAATAAATATAAGAACCGTAGCTGACCGATATATTTCTTAAAATTGTGTTTTAATGATTTTGATTATATTTTACGGGGCAGAAGAGGGCGGAATGGTACGGGTTGGTTGGGTTGTATGGGAGGAAGGAACGGTAGTTGTGGCTTCGTGGTAAAATTAAAAAAAGGCATTGATGAACAGTGGGAAATAATAAAACAATCAATGTAACAAATATCAAAAGAATTCATACCACTATTGAAGAAAAACTCAAGGAAGAAATGTATGACAGATGACATATTACAGCTGATGGATACAAGAAAATGGAATAAAGATAATCAAGATTAGTATAGTAAGCAAGTAAAGTACCCCTGTCACGCCAAGTCGCGTATAGGGAATATGGTGTTAGTGACCCTATATTTTACAGACCTTCAGCACATGATTTTTGGGGTAATGTGGTCGGTATTACGCCCGTGCTGGTTTACTTTCCCAGAAAAAAATCCGGTACCCATTTAAGGCTGGGTGAACCCTGAAGCCGTCGGTTGCGATCGAACCCTACCTCTTGTCCTTTGTAGTCCAGTTCACTAACCACTGAGCTATCGTGGCTCCATAGCTTTCTATAAACCATAAATCAACACGTCTATGTTTATTCAACGCTCTTTAAAGGTTGGCAATGTAAAGACATGGGCCTCGGGTGAAACTGAAACGCTTATTACATAAATCATGGCGTTTTATTTATTTCTTTTGTACTGAAAATGTCACATTATAGGAATTATTTATCCTCATATTTCTAATATCGGTATAAATTCTATGTGATGCATGCTTTTTTTCAAGCAAATTAAATCTAAATTAATTTTGTGTGTATTTTTTAAAATTAATCTAGCGAATGCTGGAAGATATAACATAAACATAAGATGGTATGAAGTAGCTAAACTTATAGAAATTAAAGACGAACTATAATATTTCGGCAAAAAGCCTTCCTCAGGTATAACAAACTATTCAAATTAACAAATAAATCCAAACCAGACAACACAAAAAAGCACTAAAGGAGGACATAAAGAAATGACTTATTTTTGGACTTGTTTTCTCGTCTTTTTTGGTGCTGTGTTGCGTTTGCTGGCTTGAATCTGTTTGTTTAATTTTTATAGTTTGTATGTTATGCCTGGTGATGTTTTTTGAGAAACATTGTAGTTTGTATGGTCTTTCTATTAGTTTAGCTGCTCCACATAATATTATGTCTATTTTATATATTATCCCCAGCTAACTCGCGGGCCCACATAGTATTTAATATTTGTGTTTATTTGAGAATCTATCTATCTATCTATTGACCTTTCGAGCCGTAGCCGGCCCATAAGGCGTAGACCAAGATACTCCTTCTCTTATCTGAGTTTTTGTTCTAACAGTTTTCAATTCTTTTAAAGATGTTTATTAAATCTCGCTATTTGTCTCTGTTCTGTGCAAGCAGCTCTATCTCATTGAGGGAGCCGATTCCTACTGCTCTTGCCTCTCTCATCAATGTTCTTCTCAGTGTCTCTCTGGGTCTTCCTCTTTTTCTCTTACCTGTTGTTTCCCACATGAGGGCTTGCTTTGCTATTCGGTTATTATCTCTTCTCATCACATATGAACAACATTTGACCATCGTCTTTTCTTTATTACTGAAGATATCAGTGGTTGATTGCCGATTTATCTCATATCCTCGTTTTATTAGACAATGGTGGATGCTTAATTGTATATCATACTGGGAACTTAAAACAATTATATTAGTCTTTTATGTCGTTCTGGCTCTGTACTATTACAAATGTGCTTAGCGTTTGTCCATAATCTCGAAAGATACCTAGATACAATAATACGATACAAGAACTGTTATAACGTTGGCGTTAGATGAAAGTCCAAAAACGAGGCAACAGGTGGTAACATAGGAATGATGGCATAAATGTATGGCCTAGATCAGACTTAAGGCTAATTGTGTGATAATTTTGTTGTTGGTTGCCTACAAGATACAAAGCGAGTTGATCTTCTGGCTACTTTGTCAAGTAATATAATTTTGGCAACATGTTATTTATATCTATATTTAGTAGCATATTAAGTAACATATTTTTATTTTGAAATTGTATTTTAATGTTTGTTTGTTGAACAGCCCCCCTTTTTACAATGGAGATAAGAAGTTTTCTTCTATATTTTGTGGAGGAGCAAGTCTTGACATATTATATTGAACTATGAATATTCGAAAAATACTGACTAGAAGATCGTTAGAGGCTATAATATTATGGTTTTACAGAACACATCTATATTTATACTTTTAATACTGTGTGTTGCCATGTTTTGCCATGTTTTTATACGTGATTACAAATGTCAAAATACAAGGGAAGAGAAATTGTGGACGACAAAGAGAGAAGATATTAGCTAGTTTCTTGTTGTGCAACAGTGAACAGTCAATAACAGAATTGATACGGTGCACTGTGGACAAAGAGATGTGGAAGGACATGACCGCTTATGCCAACTTGTATGGCATATATAATGATGATGATTGTAGGTTGCCAGAAAAGAAATAGGAAGGCATGCCAAAGAAAGCCAAATCAGAATTTGCGCTTATTATCAAAGTCTGGAGGAATAAATGATAGTTTGGTCTGTGATAGAAATGAAGACTGGATAGTGTTTGTTGTGTCAAAGGAGAAATAATTTGGGAAGGAAAGAAACCTGACATTTTAAGATAATGGCTTGATTTGAAGACACCAAAAATGAACTTTAATAAACAAATGCAGATACGTGATCACCCTCGCCTGCAGTTGTGGTGCATAATGGTGACGCTATTGATGGTGAATATTTTAATTGTCTATATATGTTTGTGACGTTTTTCTGCATATAATTATGCCTATTATATTTATCTATAAGGCGCTGGATACAACACACAACACGGAAGCCAGCTGAGAGTATTACACAATAGGCCCTTTTTTGGAATCCCCAGGGGAAAAGACAAAGAGGAAGACCAAGGAATTCTTGGAGAAGACAGATAGAAGCAGAGATGAAGATGACATGGAATGATCTTAAAAGAATGGCAAAAACAGAACGGCTTGGAAAGTGTTTTTTGAAGACCTATGCTCCACAGGGAGCTAAAAAGGTAGAAGAAGATATTTATCTATATAAATAATAGAGAAGGGCGTGCCCGTGCTGCGAAAATCACTGTTTCGCTGGCTGAAAAGCGACAGTGTTCGAAGTCCGAGGTAGATAGAAAGGATTTTTCTATTGAGGAATAAATCAAAATCCTGAGTCTCACACGACGTGGCGACAGCTTTGACCAAGCGCCATTATTTCTCTGGTCCCGTCGAGAGCACACACCAACCCCCCCACCCCTCACACCCACACACACACACACACCCACCCACCCACCCACACACACACACTCGCACACACACACACACACACACACACACCCCTCGACATATACCATCAGATGTATACGGTAGATGTGTCGTTAGTTGGTTTTAAGTAAAATTATAGTTACCTGCAAAGTATTTATGTACCTTCAAAACCATCTGTCAGTGCGTCACTTCATCTATCTCTCTCTCTCTCTTTCTCTCTCTCAATATATATATGTCTCTTATTAGGTGCCTACGTTATATTATTTCCTATTATACTATTTGATTATATTACCATTTTTGTATTTTATATGATTGTTCTTGCACTTATATATATATATATATATATATATATATATATATATATATATATATATATATATACAGGGTGTTCGTAAAGTCGCAGTGCAGTGAATATTTCTAATATTCAGTAAATGACGTAATCATCATCTACGTACCACAATTTTGTAAACCACATTTATGAACAAACCGCTGCTTCCTTTAAGGTTTTATTTACGTAAAGGACGGGCACTACGCTACTTTCACTGTCTCATTGCTTGAAAGAAATGGTGTTGACGATTGAAAACAGGGTATTTCTGGTTGAGCATGTCTTCCGTAATGGCGGTAAATATACGGATGAGGTCATTAGACAATTTCCAGACTCACAAGTCCCTCACCGAAATTCTGTTACAAAATTGATCAAAAAGTTTCGTGAAACCGGTATTGTGGTAGATGCATACCGATCTGGAAGACCTTCAATTTCACAAGACCAAATTATGGGACTCCAAGACAGAATTACAATGAGTCCAAATGCATCTTTAAACCACTTGTCTCAACAGGTGCAAATATCTAAGAGTTCTGTTCACAAGGTTTTAAGAAGTGAACTACACTATCGTCCATACAAGTTAACTGAAGTGTCTCAACTCCAAGAAAGAAATTATGAATCCCGTTTAAACTACTGCATGTGGTTTCAGAATTTTATTTATGAACATTGCGCTGCCATCCTTGACGTCACTTTTTTCACTGATGAGGCCTGGTTTCATTTATCCGGTTATGTGAACAGTCAGAACAATCGGCTGTGGAGCAGTGAAAACCCCCATGAATTTCATCAAGTGCCGCTTTACGATCAAAAAGTCGGAGTGTGGTGCGCTATAAGTCGTATACGGATAATAGGACCTATATTTTGTAATGAAACAATAAATGCAGAACGTTACCGTACTTTAATTCTGGAACCGTTCATAGCACACCTTACAGAACGGGAAATTATGGAATCCTGGTTTCAGCAGGATGGGGCAACAGCACACACAGCCACAACAACACTCAATTATTTAGAAAGCATATTTGCAAATCGCATTATTTCACGTGGAATCTGGCCTGCTCGTTCACCAGATCCAACACCCCCAGATTATTATCTGTGGGGGGCAATGAAGGGGAAAGTTTATGAAAATAATCCGCAGACAATTAATGACCTAAAGACTGAAATAGTAGACAAGATTAAACAAATATCACCAGATATTATTCTGAAGGTTTTCGCAAATATGGAAAGACGAATCACGACATGTCTTGAGGCCCGTGGTGGACATTTTCAACAAATGCTTTAGGCACAACTTTATTGTGTTAATACCAACATTACCCATTATAAGCTCGCCGATAGCAGTCAAGTATATTTGAATAATACCATTTATTTTACAATTTGTGTGACGCATTAGTTAACCGCATTTCTGGTGACGTTTTTTCTTTAGAGAGTATAAATTCACTGCACTGCGACTTTAAAAACACCCTACGTGGATTTTATGTATATTGTATATGTGCACAAATTAGTATGCATCATTTATGCAGACTGCAACATCCACAATCTCCTAAAAGAGAAAAAAAATTTGCAGATGCACTATTCAATACACACGTTCATAAATATAGGCGTGTGTATGAACATGTTTTTACTGCAACTACAAGTTAACACAATGTATATTTCTAGGCATTAAAGTAGGTGGTGGGGGCCTCGGTAGCCTAGTTGACAAAACCACTCGACAGGGCTACCAACGTTGGGACAATTCAATTTGTGAATTGTGAAGAAATGGTGTTCGATTCCTACTGGAAGCAGTGTGAGTTGTACTCGTGGTTAGAAAAAAAAAATACTCCCGAGGTCCATCCAGCCGCTGGCAGAAATGGATGGTACCAAGTTAGCACTCTGGGAAGATGAGGAAGGCCGCCTCGCTTTGTGAGGTTTGATGCTTGAAGCGACACTATCCAGAAGTCTCCGAACACTTCTGAAATAGGCGGTCAAGCACATATGTGGGAAAACTCGCCGTTTCAAGTCTTGTACTTTGTATAAAGTAGGCAGTACAACCTATTTCTTGTCCCATTTGAGATTCTCGGGACTGCGAAAGTCTAGGTACGTAATAACGAAAAGAATATTGGAAGTGATGCACCTATGGCGGTTAGTAGTCTGTTAGATACTTTGAGATATCACCTTTACTGTGAGATCGGTACTTAACATAAGTGTGACTCCGTCCCCTTAGGCTGGGTGGTCTAGAAGCATAGCGTTGGTCTCTGAGCAGGAAGGACCTGGGTTCAAAACATACTAAAGGCGGTGATGATTTTTCAAAATAGGAAAAAAAAATTTATTCTTCTTTCTTTCGTGACCTTAACCACCCTACCATTACGCTGACCTCTAGTAGTGAGATAACGACATTAAACAGGAGGTCATGTGTACAGTGCGCACGTTAAATAACGTTGGTAACTATAATCGAAAATAATAAGCCATAAATTTTGGCCGTTTTTCGAGGGAAAAAAACACGTCATCAAGGAAAAAAAAAACTACGAGTATCGTCAATCCAGGGTGTGCTACGGAGTTTGTGCACGTTGGTCTGGGTTCTTCTCGAATTTTCTCGAGATTCTCGAAGAGGATGTCGGAGCTGCCTATGGATTAGTTCTGTGTGTCGTGATGAATATACTAATAACAGCATCAAGTTTGTCCCTTTGAGTTATTGAGTTATTGGGTTATTAGCGGGTCATCATCATTGCAGTCCGAATATATCCATAGGTGCTCAGATCCCTTCCTCAGCAAGTCTCGCAGTTCCAGCGACTGACTCCAGTTCTATGTTGATTAATTAGTCTTCTTACACACCCACGAAGATTCTCGTTTCTGGCTGTGCCCATCTTAACTCCCATTTCTTTCATCCGAAGAAGTGACGTGGACTGATGGTTGTCGAAGTCCTGTGTCCATCCCACTTCCAGGAGCGCATTGATGATGTCCGCCCAATTCATTGGTTGGCCGTCCTCAACAACAGCACAGCTAGCCAACCTGTCCGCTCTTTCATTTTCCTGTACTCCCGCATGTCCTGGGACGTAGACAAAAGTGACCGTACTTATTTTTGACTTCTGCAACGACTCTACCCATTGCATACGTACATAGCCCGCCTCCACTTTACTTTTCATGATCATCGAATCACTCAGTATACATGCGTGGGTGTAGTCTTGTGACTCTATCCAGATGAATGCCTTGGTCACTGCCATCATCTCCATCGTCATGCTACTCGTGGTCATAACGTATGCACCACTGTCCTCCTTGATTATTCTGCCTGCTGAGAGTGCTATAACTACCTTGCACTCCTTTGGTGTCATATTACAGATCCGTCTGTATAGATAACTGCATCTTTCTCATCGGTGTTATCATAGATGAGACCGTTGACCTCCGCATTGATCACGACTGAGTTCTGTTCACTACATTTCCTGTCGAGTGTGGTTTCAATACACGAAAATGTCACCCTGAATGTCGTAGGCACCGGTATCCACTACTCACCAGCGTTGATATTGGTAAGCCCACATACCTGTTTGATGACATCTTCTGCCCCACCCATGATTTGCTTCTTTTTAGCCTGATAGCTTTCGCTGTGTTGAGCTCATGATGCAATGGATGCTCTTTATCTGCACTGATCTTCAGTTATGATCGTGCCCTCCAGATCTTGATCCTGTTATCTATGGTTGGAAAGTCGAGACGATAACTCATTGCTGCACAGGGAGTGTCCCTCGTACACCCTAGGATAATGCGCATAGCTTCATTCTGTATTTTATCCAGCTTGTCAATTTGCTTCTTACTGACAGCAAGAAGTGCCAGGGCATACTCGATGGTGCGAGGACTAGTACCTGGAATAGAAAGGTAAGTAGCCTCTGCTCGATGTTGGCAGCTGCCATGACCTGCAAGGCGCTAATCCATTCTAGGATTTTTTATCACATGGTCGACGTGGTTCCGAAAATACTGTATGTCCCTTTGCAACGGAGTAACGAAACCATAACGGGATTCTAGGACTTTGAGTAACACAGTGTAGCCATTACACCTTGCCCTGAGTTGTGATATGGAATACTCAGCTTTTCACTGTGTTTTGTATCTTCAGTGATCTACTGTAACACATACATTTATCTTTCAGATTTAGCCTTTTATTGTTAACCTCAGATGGTAGATGCACAACAGAGATGAGATGCAGAATGGCTCAGACAAAAGCAGTTTTTCCCAAAAATGCGGAAGATACTTTGCAATCCATTTTTGACAATAGAAACAAACAAAAATAGTTCTTAAATGTTATGTAGAGCAAGTCTTAACAAATGGATTTGAATCATGGACAATATGACAACAGACACAAAAATCACTGGATGCTGTAGAAATGTGGCTTTACAGAAGAATGTTGAGAATACAATGGGCAGCTAAGAATAGTAATGAAACGTTTTGAAAAAAAGCCAAAGCAAAAAGAAACCTAATTTTCGGAAGAAACAATCAATATATTTTGGTGTGAAATGAGGAAGGGAACAGCTGGAATATATTGTAACAACTGGGAAAATCGAGGGACGAAGAGACAGAGGGAAGCAAAGATAAAAGATATCAGACAGTTTAAAAGAATGACTTGACAAAAGGTCAACAACGAAAATGATAAATAACTGTCGAGATCGAAAGTTGTGGAGAGGCATGATCATCTGCGCCACCAGTCTTGGTACTTGATGATGATGATAACGCCTTTTACATACGTTCTCTATTCTTTCTCTCTCTACCACCTGATCGTTACTTTAAAAAGTAAATTTTTGGTGTATAACTTAATCATGAGAAAACAATATCTTCACAAGGAGAATTCCCAGACGGAAACTCAAACAAACATCAGTGAAGAAGATGACGCTGGAAACAGGAAAACTGATTCTACTAAAAGAAGCACAGGTACGAGTGATTTATTGTAAAAATGAAAAAAAAATGAATGAAATAAAGAAAGAAAGTGAGAAAGAAAGAAAGAAAGAAAGATAGAAAGAAAGAAATAAAGAAAGTGAGAAAGAAAGAAAGAAAGAAAGAAAGATAGAAAGAAAGAAATAAAGAAAGAAAGAAAGTGAGAAAGAAAGAAAGTGAGAAAGAAAGAAAGAAAGAAAGAAAGAAAGAAAGAAAGAAAGAAAGAAAGAAAGAAAGAAAGAAAGAAAGAAAGAAAGAAAGAAAGAAAGAAAGAAAGATAGAAAGAAAGAAAGTCAGTGTCAATTTTCTCAACAATCGACACAATTTAAAAATCCCCAGCTGGGAAGTAACGTAATTCAGCACAACGCATGTGCTTCCTCTTTCACGGATAATAAAAAACAAAACAAAATCGGTGATGTTCGTATGAGGCTAGGGGAACCTAGAAGCAGTAATTTGAGATCGAAACCTACCAAATGACAACATAAGAACAGCCCTTTAACTAAACACTGTCCCACCGTGACTTCCACATTAGCAGAAACCTGGTACATTAACTTCAGCGAATCAATTCACAGGTAGAGTTATCTTTACGGAACTCTGAAAAAATGACAAATAATCAACAACAGAAACAAACAAAACAAAAAAACAATATTGGGACCGAAGCAGGATCGAACCCGTACTCAGTGGCACATCGCCTTGCCACGAAAAGCCAAACGCTAGGGAACACTGCCACTCAGCTAACTTTGCGCTGTGCCACTGAGTACGGGTTCGATCCTGTCTCAGTCCATATATTGTTCTTTATTTTTTTCTGTTGTTGATTATTTGTCATTTTTTCCGAGTGCTGTAAACATACCTCTTCCTCTGAATTGATTCGCTGATTATCGCATCAGAAGTTTCACTCTATAATAATGTTCATTTAATATTATTTGTCTCCTATATTAACTTCAGTAATTTCACTTCAAAATTGCATCAGCTCTTAGGGTGGGTAAACGTTCTCTAGTAAAATATGTTATTCACGATTGATTAAAGGCATAGTACTATGTTTTACTCTTTCCCGCTGCGTCTATACTTCCCTACACTGGCGAGACGAGGACAACATTTTTAAGAAAACTGGAGAAAAGCAGAATACAAACTATTGAATTAAAATAGCATCAAAATGCACCATACCAATTGTGGCACCCGATCATTTACTTTCACAATTCTCAATCTACAATGCAACGTATCGATTCTGTTGTTGGCTGTTTACCAAGCCACATTATCAAGCTATCTAGTATTTTCTCTCTTTATCATTCGCGATCCTCTTTTTTTTGTATTTTCACAGTTATAACCAAATATTCCAACTTTCCTCTTCTTAAAATGTGTCCGAAAAAATGTCTATTTTTCTTGCTGATGTTTTTAAAGCTATCTTGTTTGTCTTGATCTCGTTGAGAATTTTCACTTTGTTTTTTTTTTTTACCTGTTAAGGGAACTCTCAACATTCTTCTCAGAAATCCAAACTCTGTGGCCTATAATCGTCCGTTCATTTTTTTCATGGTTTGCTTCTCATCATCATTGAGTGCCGTCTCCGCATCGAAGGTTGGCTACCATGGAGCGCCATTCCACTCTGTCTCTTGCTTTGATGGTGCAGATTGTCATAGGCTGATTTGTACATCTTTTGATGTTACTCGTCCATGTTAGTCTTCGTCTGCTTTTGCCTCTATTACCTTGTATTTTCCCTTCCAATATTACTTTTATTGGGCTGTTGTGTCTTTTAACATGCCCAAAAAATTTCATTTGTCTTATTTGAAATGTGTTTAGTAGTTCTCTTTTCATTTTTAGTTGTTTTAAGACTTCATTGTTTTTTTTTTCTTTCTATCCAATTCTACCTATACTTCTATAAATCCACATTTGAAAGGCTTCAATTTTCTGTTCTGTTTTTATGTCCATGTTTCTGCACCATACAGGAATATTGACAAGATGTAACATTTTGCTATTCTTAGTTTTAGCCCTGGTGTTATTTGTTTTGATGTTACTATTTTTTTCATGGCATTAAAATTACTTTTTGCCCTACCTATTCTTTTGTTTATTTCAGTTATACATTTTCCATCACTGGTTATAGTGTGTCCCAGGTAGTTGTAGTTCTGAACTGTCTCCAGATGTATTCCTTCAACTTTGATATCCATTTGTAGGTCTTGAGAATTTTCTTTCTTTATGATCATAGTTTTAGTCTTTTTTTATTTTCATATCTAGTCCATATTTTATGCTTGTCATGTTTATTACATTAAGTAATTGTTATAGATCTTTAGGATTTTCGGCTAGTAATACAGTATCATCAGCATATCTTAGGTTATTGATAATCTTTACATTAATGTTTAGGCCTGGTATCTCTGTGATGTTTTTAAAGATTTGCTCGTGTATAGATTGAACAAGCATAGTGATAGGATACATCCGTTTCTATTACTCATCTTTTTATATCAATTGGTGTAGAGTTATCTTTGCTATATTTCATTATTGCTGTTTGCTCCCAGTACAAACAATAGTTAGAATTTCTCGCCATGGCTTTCTTTGGAATGTTACGTGATGAGGTTCCAATGTCTTTCACGGTGGTCTGCCATATTCGCCTTTCGTGTCCTGAATATGCAAAATTTGCTGTTGTCGCTTACTGGGCCGTTGATCATTTCTGATTTTCCCGCCCCATCCACTGTCACAGACTTTTTACATTCGGTTTGGACATAACCGCCGGGCGCCATTGTTGTCGAATTATGTGTTTGCCTGTCGAACCGCGAACACACGACATAAAGAAGAATAAATCATAATCCAATTAAATATCGGTAACGTTCACACTCGTCAGAAGAAAAACAGGATATAGCAACACTTTATTTCACAACTAAACTGTCGCGTAAATCATGTAAATATATCAGCAAGAGCCGAATTATAAAACCGATCAACACGTAGCTGCCATGACACCGGAAAGTCCGTTTTGCTTTTATAGGACAGAATTGGCTTCATGTAGCACCGATGAAATCTCCTTTCACTTCTTTTGACATATACTTGTTGAAAAAGATAGTTTCAATTTACTGAAATGCTACGTTGGCCTGTACTACTCTGTTTTTTAAATATTTATTTTATGCATCTTTTGTCAGATTTTATTATTGTGTCGTTTTTTTCCAGATTCATATCTTTAAACTGAAAACTGGTACTACATATTTATGATACAGAGTTAATATATTTTCATAGTTATTATACATATATTACAATATGACAAAATAACAATGTCTTAACGTGGATATATGTAGTCAATAATCACATATTATGAAATTTTGCTTATAAAAGTGTATTTGATCGTTGGTTGTACATGTACAAGTGCAACGTTTCAAATACTTGGGCACAATAATTACATCAGATGGGAGATGCACCACAGAAATAAAAAGCAGAATAGCTCAGGCCAAAATAGCATTTAAGAAAATGAAAAATATCTTATGCAACAAATCTATGTCAATAAAAATGAGAAAGAGAGTTCATCAGTGCTATATAGAACCAATTCTGACCTATGGAAGTGAATCATGAACAGTAGACAAACAAATGAAAAGACGGTTAGAGGCCACAGAGATGGGATTTCTTAGAAGAATGTTGAAAGATCCCTGGACAGATAAAAAGACCAATGAGGAAGTTCTCAAAGAGGCCAACACAAAAAGGGAGCTCTTAAAAAACATTAGAAAGAAGCAATCAACATTTTTCGGGCACATCATGAGAAGAGGAAAGTTGGAATACTTGGTTACAACTGGCAAAATAAAAGGAAAGAGAGATCGCGGACGACAAAGAGAGAAAATACTGGATAGCTTGGTGTCATGGCATGGAAAACAGTCAACAACAGAACTGATACGATGCACTGTAGATAGAAGATTGTGGAGGGACATGATCGCCTACGCCAACCGGCAGGGTACATGATGATGATGATGTACACGTAACGTATAGTGGTGTACACCTAAAATTATAAATTCCAATTTAAAAATGAATTTTCTTGATCTGGATGCGCTCAAGAGGTTTGTACCGGTATTTATTCGAGACATTTCTTAATACATATTGTCTGTGACATTTCTAAATCTATTTTTTTATTATATCAAGTATTACAACTCGTCCTGCTTGCCACTTGCTATTCTATATCTATGTCTTGACTTATCCTATGCTACTCTTAATCTACTAACTATTGTTCTCTGAAGCAAAGAAACTTCGGAATTTAAATTGAAAAACTTCTCATTTAAACTATGTCTTGTCTAACTTGATGCTCACTAGGTGATTTTCTATCTCTCTCTTACTTATATCTATCTCATTGTTTCTATGTGTTTCTCGCCATAGGTGTTTATGTTTTTTGATGTTCTGGATGTTCCTTCATAATTCTGCTAACGTATGGGGTTACATACCTCTGTCTCATTTGTATAATTTATTGGCTTAGTCGCTATCATTAATGATCTCTCAGCTAATGATGGAATGCGAAATTCAACTCTAGATAACTTTTGTGTCAAATTTTCCAAAAGATTAATCCATCTTGACATTTAGTTAACCTCTGAGTTTTAAAAATAATGATAACATGAACCCTAAAAGTGACATCTCTCTTAGAAACTTAACCTGTTCACGAGCTTGTTTATCAGCCTTATTTCTGAACCAGTGACAGCCAAGTCAATTCAAGTTACATTTATTCCTCAAACTTTCCTTTAACAACTACAACTAAAATTGTTCATTTCCAAAACTTGCTAATGTTCTGTTCAAGTAAATGCTTTACAATTATGTTTCTGCTGTTACCTATTGCGCTTGGGTGACTACAAAGATATCTAACCCAAGCTATATCTCTATCTCCCATTATATGATCTATTCCAGCCTAATCTATATACTAAATACAGTTTAATAAATCATAACTACTTCCATAAAAGATCCATTTTAACAATGATTGGATTGTACTACACTCTGGATATCTACAACCAAAAATGCTGCAACATTTTCAAGACTATAACTGAACTGTCACTTTTATGTTAAAACAAGCAGCTTGGAGCGATGATGGTCAAAGCACAAAGACAAAATCAATTTGATCGCTTCTGTTTTTGCACGAGGTGCACACCTTTGTAACTTTTATCAGTCATCCGTCCTGATAACTTTTATCAGTCGGCTGTCCTGATAACTTTTATCAGTCTTCCGTCCTGATAACTTTTATCAATCGTCCCTCCTGATAACTTTTATAACTTTTATCAGTCGTCCGTCCTGATAACATTTGTCAGTTTTCCGTCCTGACATATTTTATGAGTTTTCCATTCTGATAACTTTATAAATTTTCCGTCTTGATAACTTTTATCAGTTGTCAGTCCTGATAACTTTTATCAGTTGTCAGTCCTGATAACTTTTATCAGCTTTCCGTTTTTATAAATTTTGTTAGTTTGTGTACTGATACATTTGGTCACTTTTTCGTCCTGATATCTTTTGTCAGTTTTTCACATTATTAACTAAAACAGCGCGGTCCAACCGCGGCCCACCGGTATTATTTGGGAGGCCCGTTGCCCTCTTATACGGTTTTCATTAATAAACAAATGTCATCATTTTCATATCGTAAACATTCTGGGGTTTACTGCAAGTTGTATGTGTTGTTTTAGTGCTCATTTACTGACTGCAAAATAACATTTATTTTCTTCCTGGAAGGCGAACACTACTTGTACGCGACTACAGCTGGGTTCACATTTAAGGCAATTCTACTCAAAACTGGGAGCCGCGATAGCTTGGTGGTTAGTGAACCGGACTACAAAGGACATGGGGTAGGGTTCGATCCCAACTGACGGCTTCCGGGTTCACCCAGCTTTAAATGGGTACCGGTTTTTTTTCAGGGAAAGTAAAGCGGCACGGGCGTAATACCGACCACATTACCCCAAAAATCATGTGCCGAAGGTCTGCAAAATTTATGGTCACTAACACCATATTCCCTATACGCCACTTGCGTGACGGAGGCACATTACTATTACTCAAAACTACTTTTCCTTGTCCAAATGCGCTGTTTTAAATTTGTTATGGGCGAAGTGTAGACTGAAAGTCTGTACACTGTGCGGCGACTGCTCGGAACATACCGAATTTATTTCAATCCCAGAAACACACTTTCTTTCCCCTACGCTTGGGCCCCAGATTTTAAGATTATTCTCAATCCAAACAAATTAATTGTTCATTCAGAATATAAGCTAAATTTATAAAGTTGATATTACTTGTTCAGACCGCTACAAATGATATGTTTGGGTTATACTTTGTTCATTTACATTTCAGTCAAAAGGAACAAATTGGACAGATTAGTTCAAGCAGTCTTCTGCGAATCATGCCAAAGCCAGAGGTTCAGAAGCATTCTAGACACGCTAAAGTATGCCCTGACTCCCCATATTGTCGTGGATGCTACCCAGAACACACATGTCAACTTGTTAGATGACACTTGTGAATCTTCCACATGTATTTCTGAAGATAAATGTACAAGCGTTCCGAATTATCCTCCTTTAATTTATGGGGGACAACAATCAGTTTTAAGCACTACTGGTTGTAACGATGATCCGGACTATGATCCGTTCGAATATGATCAACTACGTCGCCATCCGCCAGAAAGCTGCACCCCGTTACCTTTGTTCTATTGTCAGTTCCCGATTCCTCAAGAACATATAGCGTGTTTAACTGAAAACTATCCAAAAAGATGCTCGAATAAAACAACATATATAATCTCACACATTCCTAAATCAAACCTGTGTGAGAGAGAAAATTGCTGTCTGTACCAGGCACCGTGCCACATTGACTGCTGTGTCAATGAGTGTACCTTTAATCAGAGTCAATGTACATGTTCGCTACTTCATCCCAGAAGAAGGTATATAGGCAAGGTCATGAATAGAAGAGATTCCAAAATAAAAACTTGATAAAAGATCTAGTTTGTAAATTTTTTTTTTCTAGTGCATCTGTTGCATTTTTTAATGGGAAAACAAAGGTTACCTGTTTTCTGTGATGTGTATCCTGCACACACTCATCGTGATGACTGTTATTTCATTAATATTTCTTTTGATAGGTCTACCGTTTGCCCTCCTTTAGTTAAATGCTCACAATAAGCTCAATGAAAGGAGCTGTTTGATAGTGCTCGTGATGCATGTCAAGTCGATTGCTTAGTTTTTCTTAAAAATTAGTAGAACCCTGACTCTCTGCTTAAACTCATTTCTATGTCTGTTTCTTTTCTTCCTGTTTTCAGTTTTCCTTCTAGGTTTTTCATTTTTTATGTTGCGATTTTGTTTGTTTACTGTTAAGTTTTGTATCCCTGTTGTTGTGTTTGTGTGTGCTTCTCATATAGTGATAATGAAAGCTATGATCACAATCTCGACATGTTTAGAAGACGTTAACCAGTATCTGATTATAAAACACATTAGGAAAAGGCATTCCAGACTTGTTGGACTTGTCATGAGAAGAAACGAGTTGGAATAATAAACTTAGTAAGAACATAGAGGTCCGGAGAGACAGATGTAGGCGTGGCACGGCAGAGATCAGTGATTGAACTGTTACATATCGCACAAGATTAATGGACGCGTTGTACATTTTTACGTTGAACAACGTTTTTTGCTCAATCAACACCTCTCGGCAGTGACGATAAATTAAGGAACCAATTATGCGGAGAACTAACATTATTTGATATCGTATTCTCTTCGTGGGAGAGCAGCCGACAAGTAGTGCCGGTTATGGTCCCCACACCACGATGGCAGGCAGAGGATCTCATGTATAGAGACAATGGCTGCGATCTCCGACTAGTACAGTCACTGCCAAGAAGGAAAGGAATGGCAAACTACCTTCTTAAATTGCCTGGAATAATCATAACAAATCACAACCTTCTATTTACACACAAAAAGGGAGCTCTTTAAAAACATCAGAAAGAAGTAATCAACATTTTTCGGGCACATCATGAGAAGAGGAACATTGGAATACTTGGTTACAACTGGCAAAATAAAAGGAAAGAGAGATCGCGGACGACAAAGAGAGAAAATACTGGATAGCTTGGTGTCATGGCATGGAAAACATTCAACAACAGAACTGATACGTTGCACTGTAGATAGAAGATTGTGGAGGGACATGATCGCCTACGCCAACCGGCAGGGTACATGATGATGATGATGATTCTCTTCTACAGTTCTTACTATTAATTTTGAATTATTCTGACAGATATTAATCTCCTTGTTAGTATATGGATGTATTTTTTTTTATAAATGTTAAGTCGGTCCTATTATATGGCTGTGAAACATGGAGAACAACAAAATTGACAATCACGAAGATACAGACTTTCATTAATGGATGCTTACGCAGAATAAAAGAATGGAAATGGCAGGACAAAATCACTAATATAGAATTATGGAAATATCATCATCATCATCATCATCGTGTGCTTTCTCCGCAACGAAGGTTGGCTACCATGGATCGCCATTCTACTCTGTTTCTTGCTTTGATGGTGCAGGCTGTCATAGATTGACTTGTCCATCTTTTGACGTTACTCGTCTATGTAAATCTTGGTCTGCCTCTGCCTCTTTTACCTTGTATTTTTCCTTCCAATATTACTTTTAGTAGGCTGTTGTGTCTTTTAACATGCCCCAAAAATTTCATTTGTCTTGTCTTAATTGTATTTAGTAGTTCTCTTTTTATTTTCAGTTGTTTTAAAACTTTATCGTTTCTTATCTTTTGTTTTCAACCAATTCTACATAAGTAAAAAAAAAAGTAAAGTAAAGTACCCCCCGTCACGCCAAGTGGCGTATAGGGAAATATGGTGTTAGTGACCCTATATTTTACAGACCTTCAGCACATGATTTTTGGGGTAATGTGGTCGGTATTACGCCCGTGCTGCTTTTACTTTCCCAGAAAAAATCCGGTACCCATTTAAGGCTGGGTGAACCCGGAGCCGTCGGTTGGGATCGAACCCTACCCCTTGTCCGTAGTAGTCCAGTTCACTAACCACTGAGCTATCGCGGCTCCTACTAATTTTTAGGGAATTAGTAAAACCCAGGTGTCCTCGCCAGGGTACGAACCCCGGCTGTTGCCGTGGTAAGCCAACCGCCTATCGATTGCGCTAACCGGACACCTCAATTCTACATATTCTTCTATAAATCCACATTTCAAAGGCTTCAATTTTCTGTTCTGTTTTCTTGTCTAATGTCCATGTTTCTGCACCATACAGGAATATTGAGAAGATGTAACATTTTGCCATTCTTAGTTTCAGCCTTGCTGATATTTGTTTTGTTGTTAGTATATTTTTCATGGCATTAAAATTACTTTTTGCCATACCTATTCTTTTGTTTATTTCAGTTTTGCATTTTCCATCATTGGTTATAGTATGTCCCAGGTAGTAGTAGCTCTGGACTGTCTCCACATGTATTCCCTCAACTGTGATATTTAATTGTAGGTCTTGAGAATTTTCTTTGTTTATGATCATAGTTTTAGTCTTTTTGATATTCACAGTCAAATACCAGTGGATAAAGAGATACAGCGAAGACGATGATGCTGGATAGGATACACACTACTGAAGCCAACAGAGAGTATTACACAACAGGCCCTTTTTCGGAATCCCCAGGGGAAAAGACAAAGAGGAAGACCAAGAAATTCTTGGAAAAGACAGATAGAAGCAGAGATGAAGATGATGGGGAAGGCATGGAATGATTTTAAAAGAATGGCAAAAAACAGAACGACTTGGAAAGTGTTTGTTGAGGACCTATGCTCCACTGGGAGCTGAAAGTGTTTGTTGAAGACCCTATGCTCCACTGGGAGCTAAAAAGGTAGAAGAAGTAGAAAGGCCTTAAATTTCGTTCTTGGTACATGAGCAAACATGACACAGGGTAAAAATACTTGGTTTACATCGAGACAAGCTACTTCAAGTGAGACTAACACAAGATAGCGTACCTAAAGTATCATTTCAGAAAATGATAAACATCTTGTGCAAAAAGTCTATTACAAGTCTATGTCAATTAAAGTTAGAACAAGAGTCCACTGGTGCGTTTAATGAACGAATCCTGACCCGTGGAAGGGAATCATGTGCAGTAGACGCACAAATGAAAAGACGGTTAGAGGAAATAGAGATTGAATTTTGCAGACGAATCTTGAAAGTTCCCTGGACAACTATTAAGACCAAGGAGGACATTCTTAAAGAGGCCAACACAAAAAGCGGGCTCCTAAAACATCAGAAACATACAATCGACATATTAGGGCACATCATGAGAAGAGGAAAGTTAGAACAATTGGTTACAACTGGTAAAATACAAGGAAGGAGATATCGCGGACGACAATACTAGATACTATGGTGTCGTTGCACGGTAAACAGTCAATAACATAATTGATACTATGGTGTCGTTGCACGGTAAACAGTCAATAACATAATTGATACTATGGTGTCGTTGCACGGTAAACAGTCAATAACATAATTGATACTATGGTGTCGTTGCACGGTAAACAGTCAATAACATAATTGATACTATGGTGTCGTTGCACGGTAAACAGTCAATAACATAATTGATACTATGGTGTCGTTGCACGGTAAACAGTCAATAACATAATTGATACTATGGTGTCGTTGCACGGTAAACAGTCAATAACATAATTGATACTATGGTGTCGTTGCACGGTAAACAGTCAATAACATAATTGATACTATGGTGTCGTTGCACGGTAAACAGTCAATAACATAATTGATACTATGGTGTCGTTGCACGGTAAACAGTCAATAACATAATTGATACTATGGTGTCGTTGCACGGTAAACAGTCAATAACATAATTGATACTATGGTGTCGTTGCACGGTAAACAGTCAATAACATACTTGATACTATGGTGTCGTTGCACGGTAAACAGTCAATAACATACTTGATACTATGGTGTCGTTGCACGGTAAACAGTCAATAACATACTTGATACTATGGTGTCGTTGCACGGTAAACAGTCAATAACATACTTGATACTATGGTGTCGTTGCACGGTAAACAGTCAATAACATAATTGATACTATGGTGTCGTTGCACGGTAAACAGTCAATAACATAATTGATACTATGGTGTCGTTGCACGGTAAACAGTCAATAACATAATTGATACTATGGTGTCGTTGCACGGTAAACAGTCAATAACATAATTGATACTATGGTGTCGTTGCACGGTAAACAGTCAATAACATAATTGATACTATGGTGTCGTTGCACGGTAAACAGTCAATAACATACTTGATACTATGGTGTCGTTGCACGGTAAACAGTCAATAACATACTTGATACTATGGTGTCGTTGCACGGTAAACAGTCAATAACATACTTGATACTATGGTGTCGTTGCACGGTAAACAGTCAATAACATACTTGATACTATGGTGTCGTTGCACGGTAAACAGTCAATAACATACTTGATACTATGTATTGTGGGAAGATAATTGTGGAAGAACGTGATCGCCTACGCCAAAAGGAATGGTACATGGTGGTGATGAAATAAATAAATATAGTAACAAAAAGTCACGCCAAGTGGCGTATAGGGAATATGGTGTTAGTGACCAAATATTTTACAGACCTTCGGCACATGATTTTTGGGGTAATGTGGTCGGTATTACGCCCGTGTCGCTTCACTTCCCTGAAAAAAAATCAGGTACCCATTAAAGGCTGTGTGAACCCGGAAGCCGTCGGTTTGGATCGAACACTACCTCTTGTCCTTTGTAGTCCAGTTCACTAACCACTGAGCTATCGCGGCTCCCAAATATATATATATACATATACATAAACATACAAACACACACTTTTCATCGATTAATGAGCGAAACTGTTGGGCATTTGCCATTTCTGCAGAAAACCATGATTCGAAATGATAAATTTCAGTCGACCCGGTGAAAAAAAGTAGTGTTTGGCTTTAGTAAAGAATGAAAATACATCACTTACAGTGAAAGGTGAGGAGCAGATAAGAGGTAAAGTACATACTATATTCTCCAAAGAAGATATTAGTTTTGGTCACCTTGTGAAAAGTTAGTAATTTAACGTCAGTGTACACACCTTTAAGATGTACTAGGAATTTAATGTTGTCGCCCATAATTGTCTATGTCCAACAGCAATTTGTGTGTATGTGGGTGTGTGTGTGTGTATGTGTGTGTGTGTATATGTGTGTGTATGTGGGTGTGTGTATGTATGTGTGTATGTATGTATGTGTGTGTGTATGTGTGTGTATGTGGGTGTGTGTGTGGGTGTGTGTGTATGTGGGTGGGTGTGTATGTGGGTGTGTGTGTATGTGGGTGTATGTGGGTGTGTGTGTGTATGTGTCTGTTTGTGTGGGTGGGGGATGCTGTTACTTCTCACAACAAAACATCTTTGCAGGTCACCACGGAGAAGTCTCGAACATTCAAAAGGGGGGAAAGAAAGGAAAGACAAATCCGCTACTTCTGGGAATTGAATCATTGTCATTTTTGATCAGAGGCAAGCACATTAGATACACTGGCACGAAGACATCTTGGGTTACCTGAAACACGTATAATAAAGTATATGTTTAAACACAATTTTTTAAAGCTGGTTTGTGAAGGAGTAAATGATGACTAACTCAAATACAATTGTCCATATTATAATATACTTGTAATCTTCACAAATGTGATGATAAGTAAATTGTACACTAAGAAATATTCACAAAGTAATAAGTGAATAAAAAATTCACAGATTTTGTTCATAAAGTAATCAATACGTAAATAGTATACTCACAACGGTTGTCCACAAAGCGAAGAGTAAATAGCAATCTCACAAATATTGTTGAAAACACTGATGTACAAAAGGTAATCTCATTGGAAATTGTATAAAAGAAAGAAATAATAATTTAGCAAACTCGCAAAAACTATTCATAAAGTAAGCAGTAAATAGTAAACTCACAAAATGTGTTCATATAATAATAGGTGAAGATTACATTCAGTTAAAATGATGACGAAGCAATATTTGTAAAACTTCCAGTGGTTCTTCATAAAGTAATATTTGGACAAGCAAATTGACATAGATTATTCATGAAATATTTGTAACAATCGAACTCACATAGATTATTCATGAAATAATATTTGTAACAATCGAACTCACATAGATTATTCATGAAATAATATTTGTAACAATCGAACTCACATAGATTATTCATGAAGTAATATTTGGAGAAGCAAAATAAAAAAAATCGTTCATGAAGTAATATTTGGATAAGCACAAATCACATAAATTGTTCATGAAGTAATATTTGGAGAAGCAAAAATCACAACAATTGTTTAGAAAGTATATTTGGACAAGCAAAAATCACAAAAAATTTGTTTATGAAGTAATATTTGGAGAAGCAGATAATACATAGATTATTCATGAAGTAATATTTGGACAAGCAAGTATTACATAGATTATTCATGAAGTAATATTTGGAGAAGCAGATAATACATAGATTATTCATGAAGTAATATTTGGACAAGCAAGTAATACATAGATTATTCATGAAGTAATATTTGGAGAAGCAGATAATACATATATTATTCATGAAGTAATATTTGGACAAGCAGATAATACATAGATTATTCATGAAGTAATATTTGGAGAAGCAGATAATACATAAATTGTTCATGATGTAATATTTGGACAAGCAAATAATACATAAATTGTTCATGATGTAATATTTGAAGAAGCAGATAATACATAGATTATTCATGAAGTAATATTTGGACAAGCAAATACTACATAAATTGTTCATGATGTAATATTTGGACAAGCAAATAATACATAAATTGTTCATGATGTAATATTTGGACAAGCAAATAATACATAAATTGTTCATGAAGTAATATTTGGACAAGCAAATAATACATAAATTGTTCATGATGTAATATTTGGACAAGCAAATCATACATAAATTGTTCATGAAGTAATAAATGACTAGCAAACGGTCCATGATATTAATTCTTGAAAGAAGTTCACAATATAACGTGTGAGGAAGAAGCAAATTCACAAAATTATCTTATGAAGTATTATGCAACGAGCAAAATCACAAAATGTTTTCATAAAGTAATGATCAATAGCAAGGAAATCGTGTAGCTTTTCTTTTTTTTTCGTCATCACGACATGTCTACATCATCATCATGTACCCTGCCGGTTGGCGTAGGCGATCATGTCCCTCCACAATCTTCTATCTACAGTGCATCGTATCAGTTCTGTTGTTGACTGTTTTCATTGCCATGACACCAAGCTATCCAGTATTTTCTCTCTTTGTCGTCCGCGATCTCTCCTTCCTTATATTTTGCCAGTTGTAACCAAGAATTCCAACTTTCCTCTTCTCATGATGTGCCCGAAAAATGCTGATTGCTTCTTTATGATGATTTTTAAGAGCTCCCTTTTTATATGTCTACATACAAAAAAAAAAAAAACTTATCTTTACGACACTTATTACCATTGCTTATGCAGGGGTTTCACGGCAGGACATAAGGGATAAAGGCCGCTTGGTCAAATAAGTTGCCACGACGTGTGAAACTCTGGATTTTTATGTCACGCCTGATAGAAATAATCCTTTCTGTCTACCGCGGGTTTCGAACGTCGTATCCCGTCTCTTTTCTCAGCCCACGAAACAGTGAATTTCGCCGCACGGCCACGCTTCTTGTCTCTACATAATACAATCACCGACCCATCCGTTGCTCTATCGTAAATGTAAACAAGGCATTCATCGTTATAAACGACATACAAATATATGTTTCTTATGTTTTTATGATGTTATTTTAACATAATATTTGTGTTACGTTGTGGAGGCGGGCTCTGTACACATGCAATGGGTAGAGTCGTTGCAGAAATCCAAAATACGTAAGGTCACCTTTGTCTATGTCCCTGGACATGCGGGAGTACGGGGAAATGAAAGAGCGGACATGTTGGCTAGCTGCGCTGTCGTTGAGGACGGGCAACCAATGGATCGGGCGGACATCATCAATGCCATCCGAGATGTGGGAAGAGCACATGACTTCGACAAACACAGATCCATGTCACTTTTTCGGATGATGGAAATGGGAGTTAAGTTGGGCACAGCCAGAAATGAGAAACTTAGTGGCCGTGTAAGAAAACTTATCAACCAACATAGAACTGGAGTCGTCAGTCGCTTGACACTGAGGGAATTGCTGAGGAGGGGATCTGAGCACCTATGGACATGTTCGGAGTGCAATGATGATGACCCGCAAATAACTCAATAACTCAATTTGTGTTACCTGATAGTGTCATTTAGTTTGGTCGACAGAAAGATCATCTGTGATATATCCTCATATCTCTCAATGCCTGTCCTTTATGTGAGGGAAAATCCGGAAAATGCCTACAATGTAAACATCCTGGCTATACCTGTAATGACACTTGTCCCGATGGTAATTTTGGGCTACAGTGCAAACAGACGTGTTCTGATGGTTGTGACATCATATGTGACCGGGAAAGTGCAGACTGTACGTGCAAGGAAACGTACTACGGGTCAGACTGCACTCTCAAATGTCCGGACAACTTTTTCAACGACACCTGTGAACAGTCAACCGGGAACTGTACATGCAAGGGAACGTTCTACGGGTCAGACTGCACTCTCAAATCTCTGGACAACGGTTGAACGAAACCTGTGCACAGTTAATCGGGACCTGCGTCTCGTATGTCGATGATTCCCACGTTAAGAAGAGTCTGCCGACTACAACAAACCCAAGCATATGGATACCTTAATGTGTTTCTGTGCTAGACAAGGTTCATCTCTTGGTCTTTTTCCATGAAGTCATGGCTCATATCTTGATGTGTTTCTGTGCTAGCCTTGGCTCATATCTTAGTGTGTGTGTGTGTGTGTGTGTGTGTGTGCTAGCCATGGCTCATATCTTGGTGTGTGTCATGTTGGTCATATCGCATCTCTTGGTGTATCCGTGTTAATCATGTCTCATATCTTTATGTATGTCTGTGTTTAGCCATATCTCATATCTTAGTGTGTATCTGTGTTTGTCATGTGTCATGTCTTTGTGTGTGCATGTGTGGGTTAGTGATATCTTATATCTTTGTGTGCATGTTTGTGTTGGTCATAACTCATATCTTTGTGTGTGCATGTCTGTTTATGTCACATCTCATATCCTTGTGTGTGCATGGCTATGTTAGTCACATCTCATATCTTTGTGTGTGCATGTCTATGTTGGTCATATCTCATATCTTTTGTGTGCATGTCTATGTTAGGCATGTGTCATATCTTTGTGTGTGCATGTCTATGTCAGTCATATCTCATATCTTTATGTGCATGTTTGTGTTAGTCATGTGTCATATATATTGATGTGTGTCAGTGTTAGTCATGCCTCGTATCGCTGTGTGCATGTCTGTGTTGGTCACATCTCATATCTTTGTGTGTGCATGTCTGTGTTAGTCACCTCTAGTGACTCGGGCAGATGGTGCTCGTAAACCTAGGAGGGCCGACCATCTAAGGGCAGAATCCCCCTACAGAAAAGATCATCTGCTGCCTTGCAGGAAGATTAAGGACGATCAAAGGATAAGGAAAGCAAACCTGAATAAAATGCTTGCTGAAATCGGATGCACTTGGCCACTGGCGCAGAACACAGCGCAACGTTTTAACGGGTGTTCTATCAGAGTGGATCTGGCAGACTCTAATTGTGATGTTCTGTCTGTGAGGGCAATCAACACACTTAATCTGACAGCTGACTTCATGTGAGAGTCTGGAATCCTACTCTGATTGAGTCCTGATCGCAGAGAGAGAGAGAGAGAGAGAGATATCCTCATATTCTACATCGAACAACTCCATATAACTCATATCCCCAGCACATTCGCTAGCCTACACCCCTGTTGCCTCAAGCTAGTAAAAGCAAGGACGATAACTCCACAACACTGGCGAAGACCTTGAACATGGTGGCGGTAATTTTGCTCATTATACCTTTAAACAACTGTTACCCTACTAGCTACAATGTTTGGTCTACTCTCTTGAATTTTAAACTGTAAACGGTTCTTTAACGTGCGCAGAATGCACGCGGAGAATGTATTTTGCCGTCATTCGAGAGGGCTAGACATCGGACCTCACTACCCATAGACCAGGTGAAGATAAGCTCAAGAAAATCCATGGATTAACTCTTTCACTACGTTTTGACTCACCATGCGCCATGCCGATTTCGGTCATGTACGTTCAGCCGGACAGTGCGTCACTCTCAAATTGATTAGTGTAAACTGTCATCAAACCGTATTCTTTTTACATGGTATGTATTATCTTAGTGTTGGTGAAATCTAATTCATTGTTTAATTATCTAAACATTCATATATAATATGTTAAGTGTTAGATAAATATCAACATGTCGATAGAGATTTAAAAACATGAAAAATGTTGTCTCTGAAATCTCTACCGCTAACTTAATAAAAACCTTCCGTACAGAAATAGTTAAAATAGACAAACTTCCACTAATTGTGGCGGGATTCGAGCCCCTGGACCTTCCCGTCTAGAGATCGACATCTTAACTCTGTACCACCCAGTCCCAAGTCAGATTCAAACCACAGGTCCTTCCTCTCCAGAGGTCGACATATCACCCAGGCCCATATATATATATATATATATATATATATATATATATTTAAAAAGTAAAAAAAGTAAAGTACCCCCGTCACGTCAAGTGGCGTATAGGGAATATGGTGATATTGACCATACTTTTTACAGATCTTCGGCACATGATTTTTGGGTTAATAAGGTCGGTATTACGCCCGTGCCGCTTTACTTTCCAAGAAAAAAATCCGGTACCCATTAAATGCTAGGTGAACCGGAAACCGTCGGTTGGAATCTACCCTACTTCTTGTATATTTATATTTAACCTAACAGTAATTGAATTGGTCATACATATATCTAAGCACGAAGCTTCAAAATGTGTGATATGTTTGTTACAGTTAAATCTGATTTCATCTTCAATTTCCATTTTGTTTCTTGCCTCTATTTTAATGTGAACAAGTAATGAAACAAAAATACTGCCGCTGATATGAAAAGGCAAATGGCAGTAAACTTCAAAAGGCAAGCATGGTGACATTTTAATATTACTACTGCACTTAACATTCGAACCAGCAAATTTGAATACATTAAAATGCACACCGAGTAACAGGTTTGCAGATACAAAAAGTTACAATGAATTTCATCGCAAATACTGGAATTAGTTTAGAGTTTAGTTTAGTTTAGTTTGCTTTAGTTTAGTTCAGTTTAGTTTAGTTTGCTTTAGTTTAGTTCAGTTTAGTTTAGGTTGCTTTAGTTTAGTCAAGTTTAGTTTAGTTTGCTTTAGTTTAGTTTAGTTTAGTTTGCTTTAGTTTAGTTCAGTTTGCTTTAGCTTAGTTTAGTTTAGTTTGCTTTAGTTTAGTTTAGTTTAGTTTAGTTTAGTTTGCTTTAGTTTAGTTTAGTTTAGTTTGCTTTAGTATAGTTTAGTTAAGTTTGCTTTAGTTTAGTTTAGTTTAGTTTGCTTTAGTATAGTTTAGTTAAGTTTGCTTTAGTTTAGTTTAGTTTAGTTTGCTTTAGTTTAGTTTAGTTTAGTTTGCTTTAGTATAGTTTAGTTAAGTTTGCTTTAGTTTAGTTTAGTTTAGTTTGCTTTAGTTTAGTTCAGTTTAGTTTAGTTTGATTTAGTTTAGTTTAGTTTGTTTTAGTTTTGTTTAGTTTAGTTTAGTCAACAGATCATCTTCATTTCACAGTGGACAGCTCGAGATTGCTCAGAACCTCTCCTTCGCCTATTTCTCAATGAAAAACATGCCTGCCATACGCTAGCGAAAGTACTGAAGATGTTTTCAGTTCAGATGCAGTTACTCTGTAGCACTGAAGAAGACCTTGACCCGAACCTCATCAGGCGCCCGTTACAACATAAATGGCAGGTGACAGTGGCTAAATACTTTTCTCCCTTAACGTGGTCAGGGCCCCGGTATCCGCACAGGCGAGAAAGAATGCTAAGTAAGTTAAGGGGCGTAGTCAATGACGTTTCATCGCAGCGCACTGTGTTCTTTTTATGCCAGGGGTTCGTAATGAAATTTCATGAACAAAAATGTGAAAATTAGCATCATTGCGGCAACTCTCAAAACATTTCGCGACTTCCACCCCATCTTCCCATAGAAATCGCGACCCACTAGATCAGAGCCCGAGTTTTAAAGAAAAACTAATTACGAACATATAAAACATAGTTCCCGTGAATAAGTGAGTAGCAAAAACAGGAAGATGACAAAAACATGAGGATGACTACAAGAGAAGTAAGTGACTAACAAAACCATGAAGATGACTACAAGAAAAGTAAGTGACTAACAAAAACATGAAGGTGACTACAAGAAAAGTAAGTGACTAGCAAAAACATGAAGATGACTACAAGAAAAGTAAGTGACTAGCAAAAACATGAAGATGACTACAAGAAAAGTAAGTGACTAGCAAAAACATGAAGATGACTACAAGAGAAGTAAGTGACTAACAAAAACATGAAGATGACTACAAGAAAAGTAAGTGACTAACAAAAACATGAGGATGACTACAAGAAAAGTAAGTGACTAACAAAAACATGAAGGTGACTACAAGAAAAGTAAGTGACTAGCAAAAACATGAAGATGACTACAAGAAAAGTAAGTGACTAGCAAAAACATGAAGATGACTACAAGAAAAGTAAGTGACTAGCAAAAACATGAAGATGACTACAAGAGAAGTAAGTGACTAACAAAAACATGAAGATGACTACAAGAAAAGTAAGTGACTAACAAAAACATGAAGGTGACTACAAGAAAAGTAAGTGACTAGCAAAAACACGAAGATGACTACAAGAAAAGTAAGTGACTAGCAAAAACATGAAGATGACTACATGAAAAGTGAGGGACTAGCAAAAACATGAAGATCACTACAAGAAAAGTAAGTGACTAGCAAAAACATGAAGTTGACTACAAGAAAAATAAGTAACTAACAAAAACACGAAGATGACTACAAGAAAAATAAGTAACTAACAAAAACACGAAGATGGCTGCAAGAAAAATAAATGACTAGCAAACACATACATTTGACTGGAAGAGAAAAAAGTGATTAGCAAGAACATAAAGTTGACAGAAAGAGAAATAGTAATTGACTAATATATACATACAGACGATTGTATGAGAAATATTTAACTAGTATATACATAAGGATTGGATGGAAGGAAAAGAAAACAAACGATTAAGTCTTGAAACAATTAAAAATGAAAAGAGAACTACTAAACACAATTCAAACAAGACAAATGCGATTTTTGGGCCATGTTAAAAGACACAACAGCCTACTAAAAGTAATTTTGGAGGGGAAAATACAAGGTAAAAGAGGCAGAGGAAGACCAATACTAACATGGGCGAGTAACATCAAAAGATGGACAAATCAGCCTATAACAACCTGCACCATCAAAGCAGAATGGCCCTCCATGGTAGCCAACCTTCGATGCGGAGATGGCACTCGATGATGATGATATACATACAGAATATTGAAAGAGAAATAATTACTAGCATACACATAAAGAATATTGAAAGAGAAATAAAATACCAGAATATATATAAAGATGATTGAAATAGAAATAATTAACTAGCGTATACATAAAGTTGATTGAAAGAGGAATAATTAACTAGCATATACATAAAGATAATGAAATAGAAATAATTAACATACATAAAGATAATTGAAATAGAAATAATTAACTTTTATTTACATAAAGATGATTGAAAGACAAATAATTAACTAGTATATGCATAAAGATAAATGAACAAGAGTAAACGACGATGAAAAAAAGAAATCCATAAAGATGGTTCATTGCTAAATAGTTAACTAGCCATACAGTAAGTGTTCAAATAAAAACATGTGTATGACAGTAGATAAATTGAAACAAATTTATTAGAGACGGTTGCAAACAAGTCGACACAATCAGTTATATTTCTAAATCAAATGAAAATGATATTTTATTGTTCCAGCTGAATGCCTACTTGGCCGAATGGTCGTTCGACTTTTGTTTTGTTCTCACCAATGTAAAGATGTTCCCATACCACGTTTCACTTTTGAGTTTTTAAAAATTGTTATTGCAAATGATACTGTTTGTTAGCGCAGTAGTCTCACCCTGGATTACTCATAGGTAACATGTATCTATGTAGTCAATTATTCATTCAGGGCTGTAAATAGACCTCAGTGACCTGGTATATGTTAATGGACCTCGTGCAGGTCAGAGAGTAACGACCCTGACCCACTGTTTTCCTAGAAATCATTTGCATTACTGAAGTATATTGGCAGATGTGAGTCCTCCTTTGGTTTCGTTATTTGCTGAGATGACCCTTGGTCCCAGTTCTTTAGCTTGTCAATAATGATTTCCAGCTGTGAAGAGTCAAACAAGAAAACATACTATTGAAGCAATAAACAAAATGTAACGTTTGATTGGTTAATTAATTGACTGAATGATTACTATAAAGAATCTACGCGACTGCACACTTAAGGAACAAACAGATTTGCTGGCCTCACTACTATCAAACACACAACACATAAATATATCAGATTTATATATCCTCCCGGGACACACTCTCGTTGCGAGCCTGTTATTTCTTTTTGTTAACTTCATTCATGTCAACTTCATGCTACCTTCTCAACGTTTTTCAATTAAACCATACATCTGTGGTTTATAAATGTTTTGTTGTGCCTACTGATCCAGAAAATATTTACATCTAGCAGGACTTGCTTGGCTCCAGGTAATACAAACGAATCCTTTCTTCTTACTAATTTTGACGAATGATGTGCTGCATAATATCATTCGGTTTATTCTTTTGAAACCGGTTTTTTTAAAAAGACATTATGCAACTCACCTGTGCTGTAAATTTTACATCTGAAATTATATGAATGTATATGTCAACAAACGCGTAACGTTTTTCTCAATCCATTTGTTATTCTGGGCGACATGCTTGATATTATTCAATGAGTCTAGCCTGCTAACTTTACTTCTCATATCAATGGTTTTTTTTTCAATGTCTCTCTACTTTAAGTCTTCCTCTTTTTAAGCATTCTTTTTCCTATATAGCAGCTTATTTTGAAACTCTATCTTATTAATGGTATTAACGTGGACTAATGACATATAGATATAATTCTGTGCATATAGGCTAATAATTTATATATATAAACATATTATATGAATAAAGATTATTGACATATATATATAAATATGTATATTGATTAGTAACTATATACTAATCAATATACATATTTGGAGAGGATGGATCAGGAATGCATATATATATATATATATATATATATATATATATATATATATATATTTCTACAAAGCAGTAAAAGCCACAAGAGCGAGAAAAGAAAACCATGACCCTACTGAGCTGATAAATGACGGACAGCCAATATTAAATAATCAACATATGCAACAGAGGTAGAAAGAATATTTTTAAGACCTGTTAAATATAACAACTACCAATAAGACAACAAAAACCACGCTAGAACTCACAAATACTGAACCCAACATCATGAAAGAGGAAATTGAAGAAGTAATCAAATATGCACCAAGAAATATAGCACCGGCGATAGTTAACATACCAATAGAAATAACAGCAGCAGCAGGAGAAACAGGAGTGACATGGCTGCACAGAATATTTAATGCAGCATGGCACCAACAACAAGCCCCAGAAGACTGAAAACAAGCAATCATCGTACTAATATGGAAAAAGAAAGGTAGCAAAAGAGACTGCAATCAATATAGAGGTATATCTCTTCTCAGCCATATATGAAAGCTATACGCCAAAATCGTGGAAAAAAGGCTGAGACCAATAATAGAACTACAGTTAAGCGATTCTCAAATGGGGTTCTGAAACAAAACAGAGGATGTACGGACGCACTATTCACATTAAAAAAGCTTGCAGAAAAAACGACAGAATACAATCAAATTTTATACATAGCTTTCATTGACCAGGAAAAAGCATTCGACAGAGTAAACAGAGAACTGTGGGAGATACTAACAACATACGGAGTAAGCCAACATCTAAGCAACCTTATTAAAAGTCTCTACGTCAACTGCAGCTGCAGGGTCAGAACAGCAGCAGGCTACACATCCTGTAAGTTAACCAACCCATCAGAGACAGAGGAGATCAACGATCTTTTATTTGCAGACGACCAGGCACTAATACATGAAGCAATTGAAGACCTACAAGAACACTTAAACAAACTCAACATCTCAGGCACAAAATACAAAACGAAAATCAACATCAACAAAACAGAAGTCACGAATGTCGCCAAAAATAAACAGAACATCAACATAACTATAGAAGGCAGGCAACTAAAACAAGTAGAGGAATTCAAATACCTAGGAAGTCTAGTGGCAAACGATAATTCTCAAACAGCAGAGATAGACTCAAGATGCAACAAAGATTGTCAAATCAATGGATAGTTATCAACACTATTGCCCAACAAGGAAATAACTCTGGAGGCAAAACGAGCACTATACAATACAATCTTCATCCTAAAGTTGTGCTACCAATGCCAGACCTGGACCCTAGATGGAAGAACAATAAGAAAAATAACCTCTACAGAGATGAAATGTGTTAGACGAATGACAGGAACAAGTCTGAGAGATAAGATCAGAAATTAAGAACTGAGAAAAAAGCTAGGAATAGCCCCCGCCATAGAATATATAAGGAAACAACGTATAAAATGGTTTGGCCATGTGACAAGGCAGAAAGATCAAAACACTACACAACGAGCCTTCAGCAAACGTTGTGAGAATACCAGACCCAATGGTCGACCACGAAAAAGATGGATGGATGGAATATTAGAAGCACTAGGAAACATAACAGCCGGAGAGGGGAACAGAAGAGCAAAAGACCGCAAATGATATCTCTCCTCGACGCTGAAAGGCAAATTAGGAAGAAAAGAAGAGGAAGAAGATATATATATATAAAGGGAGAGAGAGAGAGAGAGAGAGAGAGAGAGAGAGAGAGAGATAAATTACTTATAATATTAACATTTTTCAATAAAAAAGCTTTAATTAAGCACATATTATTTATATTTATTGTTTAAATAACACTGTGCAGTTAATGTTGCATATTCACCTGTCTTATTCCTATGTCATTTTTAGATATTTTTGGATTGCATTAGCTTCTAGCGTCTGATATATCGTTCGACACGTCTGTTACATCTTTTTTATGTAGCTGTTTAATAACCCAGCTTTTTTATATTTACACGTTAGGATGATGTGTTGTTTTTTTCTAACACTAGATAATGGATAGACTGGAATATATTTAATATTGTACTGTATTTCTTCCCAGTACAAACAAATATATATACTCGCTTGTGAGCCAGCCACATCGGAAACTACTCGTACCGATAGTGATAACAGTGCTCTCCCTCAATAACACCAGAGTCGAGAGAAGAAAAAACTTTCTAATATTTTAAATGCACTTGTAAAAACAACGTCAAAGTAACGTATTTAATACATGTTTGAATTAAAGTTTGGTGCCATTAAACATTTTTAATGACTAATGTATGCATAGGGTAATTGTTAGGTTAATTAAATAGCTGCCGAGATAGAAAGTTGTGGAGAGACATTTTTACCTACGCCACTAGGCCCTGTACTTGATGATGATGATGAATTATTAGGTCAAAAGGTAGGGGAACCACAGGCTGAAGCATCCACAGTCACCGACTAACCCCAAACCACTTAACTAATTAGAATCGTTCTTTAAATTCTAGAAAATCGCATAGTTATTTCTAAAAGAAGGTAGGGTTCGATCCCAACCGACGGCTTCCAGGTTCACCCAGCCTTAAATGGGTACCAGGTTTTTTTCTAGGAAAGTAAAGCTGCACGGGCGTAATACCAACTAAATTACTCCAAAAATCATGTGCTAAAGGTCTGTCAAATTTATGCTCATCATCATCATCGAGTGCCTTCTCCGCAACGAAGGTTGGCTACCATGGAGGGCCATTCTGCTCTGTCTCTTGCTTTGATGGTGCAGGTTGTCATAGGCTGATTTGTCCATCTTTGGATGTTACTCGTCCATGTTAGTCTTGGTCTACCTCTGCCTCTTTTACTGTATATTTTCCCCTCCAGGATTACTTTTAGTAGGCTGTTGTGTCTTTTAACATGGCCCAAAAATCGCATTTGTCTTATTTGAATTGTGTTTAGTAGTTCTCTTTTCATTTTTAGTTGTTTTAAGACATCATCGTTTGTTTTCTTTTCCTTCCATCCAGTTCTACATATTCGTCTATATATCCACATTTCAAAGGCTTCAATTCTCTGTTCTGTTTTTGTCTAATGTCCATGTTTCTGCACCATATAGAAATATTGAGAAGATAAAACATTTTGCTATTCTTAGTTTTAGCCATGGTGTCATTTGTTTTGATGTTAGTTATTTTTCATGACATTAAAATTACTTTATACCATTCCTATTCTTTTCTTTATTTCATTTGTACATTTTACATTACTGGTTATAGTATGTCCAAGGTAGTTGTAGTTCTGAACTGTCTCTAGGTCTATTCCTTCAATTGTGATACCCACTTGTGGGTTTTGAGTATTTTCTTTGTTTATGATGATAGTTTTAGTCTTTTTGATATTCATATCAAGTCCATATTGTTTGCTTGACATGCTTATTTCATTAAATAATTGTAGTTGATCTTTAGCATTTTCTGCTAGTGGTACAGTATCATCAGCATATCTTAGGTTATTGATTATCTTTCCATTAATGATTAGGCCTGGCAAGTCTATGATGTTTTTAAAGGTTTGCTCAGTGTATAGATTGAACAAGCTTGGTGATAGGATGCATCCCTGTGTTACTCCTCTTTTTATATCAATGGGTGTAGAGTTCTCTTTGTTATATTTTATTATTGCTGCTTGCTCCCAGTATAGATTACATATTAGTCGTATGTCCATGTCATCTAGATGTATCTCTTTTAGGCATTCAATAAGTTTTCTGTGGTGTACTCTTCTAACAAAAGCTTTAGAGTGGCATTCTTTACTCGAATCATAGTGCTAGCTCGATGATAGATTCGAATGGTGTGAGTCTTCTGGTGCGTGGCAAAGTTCAGATACCAGAAAACAGAATTGGTTCCACTTCTCAATTGTGTGTGTGTGCAGTCATTGTCATAGAGATTGGTCTTTGTTTTGCCATTAACTGCGGCCTCTGGTCCACATCCGTCTCCTGTATAAAAGCATTAAATGTGTCGGTATGGTTTGTGTTCTGATTGAGAGCCACATTCCCAGCCAATGTAGATGAAGCAGATATTTGCAACTATCGCCCCTTCAATCCGTCACTTGTTGATCAGCCCATCCCCAGAGCAAAAGACATCAATCTCGTGCAAACTAACTACAAACCTTGATTCAATGTTACATGAGGCAGAACCATTTAGTTTTACCGTGAAACTGTCCGGATCTCTTAAGTCATTCAGATAAATCCTAAACCAGGAGAACAGCAAAGATTGATTGAGAGTTGCCTCAACTGTTGTAGAATCTGTGTCCGGATTACATGTGGTTTCGTTATCAAACCGGAAAGTAGGTTCAGATTTTTGGGCCTATTTGTAAAAGAGATCCAAGTACTGACACTGGTGTCCGAAATATTCATGCTGGCAACTGTCATTGCTTGGGCATGTCCCTGTAGTTTTGTCACAAACTGCGTCATTATAGCAGTGACATTGTAACGTACAATTTGCCCAAAACCAACCGTCTGAACAACATAGGTCATTGACTTCCAAGTTTGCCTACGAAGCCAGCAGAATAAAGGCTTGATCTACAGCAGTGGTTAACGAACTATGTTCAAACATTTACTATCAAACCAGTGGTCACATTTCTAAAAATCCGCCAACTCGTTTGTGATAACAGATAGCGTGATGTTCAAAGAAAACATTGTTTACACAATGGCACGAACGCGAACAGCTTCCATCTTGGTGCGTCCCATGCCGTCATCATTGAAATCAAACAAAATTGATCTCCAACTGAATTATATTCTTCTATCCGTCCAGCCAACTACGTCATCCTCTTTTTCACGTCACTTTTCTTTTTCTACGTACCGTGCTGCACCAATCCTGCCTCTACATCTTTTAGTGCGCAATTCTCTTCTACATTCTGAATATGCCTCATGTGTACCACACACTTTGCTCTTGTCGTTTTCTGGGCCGTTGATCATTTCTAGTGTTAGACCAAAATTTATGGTCACTAACACCATATTCCCTGTACGCCACTTGGCGTGACGGAGCTCTTTACTATTTCTAAAAGAGTTCTATATTTAGATGAACATCAGGCGATGAGTCAACACGCAATATATATATATATATACGCGCTTTTAGCAAACATGCATTTGTTTATATACATAAATGTGTTAACTCTGTCTAGACGAAACAACATTGCTTACTGTTCGTTGTATGTCAGAATGAACAGCGTCTTTATCATTAAGCTCTTGCTGGTCTGTGGAGATAGCATTATATTATTCTATTTATATAGATGCAACTATAAACATGATATTGATGATCTGTAGGGGAATTGATGCTTAATAAAAGAATATTTACAAGATTGTGAGAGTCAGGTACAGGTAGAATTGGGCTATTGCGAGGACTGATCAGGAATGTACGTAACTAGAGGGGAGGGTGGATCAGGAATGTACGTAACTAGAGGGGATGGTGGACCAGGAATGTACGTAACAAGAGGGGAGGGTGGACCAGGAATGTAGATAAGTAGATGGGAGGATGGATCACAAATGTAGATAACAAATGGGGAGGATGGATCAGAAACGTAGATAACAAGCGGGGAGGATGGATCAAGAATGTACATAACAAGAGGAGAGGATGGAACAGGAATGTAGATAACAAGCGGGGAGGATGGATCAGAAACGTAGATAACAAGCGGGGAGGATGGATCAAGAATGTACATAACAAGAGGAGAGGATGGAACAGGAATGTAGATAACAAGCGGGGAGGATGAATCAGAAATGTAGATAACAAGCGGGGAGGATGGATCAGAAATGTAGATAACAAATGGGGAGGATGGATCAGGAATGTAGATAACAAATGGGGAGGATGGATCAGGAATGTAGATAACAAATGGGGAGGATGGATCAGGAATGTAGATAACAAATGGGGAGGATGGATCAGGAATGTAGATAACAAATGGGGAGGATGGATCAGGAATGTAGATAACTAGCGGGGTCGATGGATCAGGAATATAGATATTTGGAGGGGAGGATGGATCAGGAATATAGATAACTAGCGGGGTGGATGGATCAGGAATATAGATACCTGGAGGGGAGGATGGATCAGGAATATAGATAATTGGAGGGGAGGATGGATCAGGAATATAGATAATTGGAGGGGAGGATGGATCAGGAATATAGATAATTGGAGGGGAGGATGGATCAGGAATGTACATAACTAGCAGCGGGGAGGGTGGATCAGGAATGTACATAACTAGCGGGGAGGATGGATCAGGAATATAGATAATTGGAAGGGAGGATGGATCAGGAATGTACATAACTAGCAGCGGGGAGGGTGGATCAGGAATGTACATAACTAGCAGCGGGGAGGGTGGATCAGGAATGTACATAACTAGCAGCGGGGAGGGTGGATCAGGAATGTACATAACTAGCAGCGGGGAGGATGGATCAGGAATGTACATAACTAGCAGCGGGGAGGGTGGATCAGGAATGTACATAACTAGCAGCGGGGAGGGTGGATCAGGAAGGTACATAACTAGCAGCGTGGAGGCTGGATCAGGAATGTACATAACTATCAGCGGGGACGGTGGATCAGGAATGTACATAACTAGCAGCGTGGAGGCTGGATCAGGAATGTACATAACTAGCAGCGGGGAGGGTGGATCAGGAATGTACATAACTAGCAGCGGGGAGGGTGGATCAGGAATGTACATAACTAGCAGCGGGGAGGGTGGATCAGGAATGTACATAACTAGCAGTGGGGAGGGTGGATCAGGAATGCACATAACAAGCTGCGGGGAGGGTGGATCAGGAATGTACATAACTAGCAGCGGAGAGGGTGGATTAGGAATGCACATAACTAGCAGCGGGGAGGGTGGATCAGGAATGCACATAACTAGCAGCTGGGATGGTGGATCAGGAATGTACATAACTAGCAGCGGGGAGGGTGGATCAGGAATGTACATAACTAGCAGCGGGGAGGGTGGATCAGGAATGTACATAACTAGCAGCGGGGAGGGTGGATTATAAACGTACATAACTAACGGGCTGTTGGAGCTATCAATTTCGTGCGATGTGTTGCAAAGAGCTAATAAATTGTGCGTCAACTTTGAGGGTATACTAATCGGGAATTAGCAAAACGCAGATAAAACATGAACTATTAACAGAAAACAGAAGTGATAATAAATAAAGAAATATTATTATTATTTTGATTGAAGGAAACTTTGATCAATAACGTTAAAGAAAGAAAAAACAAAAGAAGTAGCACAAGTCATGACGTACGTAAAGAAGATAGGGTGTTAATGTCAATATTGTGTTTTTTTCACTAGTGACACTTTTCGTAATGTAGCTAGAATTACGCCAGAGCTGTATTTTCTTTTCTAGAAAAAACAACATGATACTATTTAATGCTGGGTGAACCTAGAAGACGGGGAGAGAAAAAAAATAAATATACACAGATGGAGAATGTTAGTCCAGGTAGACAATTCAGCATATGTCAAGAAAATGTGAAACAGAGCCCGAATATTAAGTCTCAGTAGCTGGTTAAGACTGTTCCTCTGACTACTAGAAATTGATTCTTGGAGAAAGTTAAAGAAATAAAGAAAACAAAGACTAGCAATCAATTCTCAAGAAAGAAGGATGCACTTGACTGCACGACACAAATATAGGACAACACGGTTCACGATTACGAAGACGGATATGTTATTATTAGTGACAACAACAAGTGTCGAAATCCGTAGCGAGCGAGATACCCTAAATATTATCTTCATTTTGTATGCATGGAAATTTTAATTGAATATAATATATTGTATCCAATCCACGTTATTCAAGTAATATGATACAAGTTCCAGTTTTATTTATTATTTTCGTTTAAAAAGAAATAGGATATTATCATTCATAACCGGCATGTGATAAGATCATTCCATGTATCCTAGTATAGATAAACAGAGAATGTAATGTTATCTGAGAGGAAAAGAAGAGGCAATGTTCGTCATGACTGCCAAAAAATAGCTATAGTCCGTTCAGATTCGTTTGCCTAGACATTAATTTATTTTTTCAAAAACTTATTGTTCATTTGCATTGATCTTTTGAAGTTAGGTTTAGAATACTAATGTCGCTATAAAAATATTTTTTTATCAAAGAAATGTGATCCAGTTTCAAAGATGCCTTATTTAACCTATATTTTAAAAAAGTTAATCGATATTATAAACACCGGCGGGATTATGTAGATGCTTACATCTCACAGCTGATTCTTTAACATATAGGCATGACCTTCGCGGCTGAATGCGCACCGTCCTAAAATAGTTATGTTTCCACTATAAATTTTTATAAAGAAATGTTACATATGAAATTTCCCGTTTAGCACAAAATGACATTTTAGCCGAAACCGGAAATTATGTGACGTCAAAATCACGGCCGTAGACTCGAGTTCGAGTCATAATTCAGAGGCAAATCTCAATATTTACAGAAAGGAGGCGGCACTATCCATATTATCTTCTGCAAGTCTATGTGAGAATGAATATAAAGGCAAAATATTTTACTGAGCATAACATTGCTATAAAGATTTATCAATACTTCTGCAGAGAGCGTAAAAAGGGACATCTTTATTGTTCTTTATCAAACCCTGAGAAGAGAACAATGCATATTTTAGGTTTGTGTAAACGTTCATTTGATCGAATAGTTAAAGGAAGCGGATATTTATTGCCAACAAATGCAAGAAAGCAAGGAAGGAAAGAAACGTTAGACAGTTTTGATAAGGACCTAGTAAAAAGAGAAATCTGTCGAATGTTTGATATAAACGAAGAAGTGACACTTAGAAAGTTGAAGCTTTGGCTGAAAACTAACAACGACATTGAAATATCAAAAACTTCATTATGGAAAATATTAAGAAGTGCAGGCTTCACCTTTAGAAAGTATCTATTGTCCTTTCGAGCCGAAGACGGCACATAGGGCAGAACCACAATCTCAAAAACAGAAACCCTGCGTGCCAAAATGGCACACACTGCAGAGATCACTGCCTCCAAAATCTATGGTCTGTTTCCATACAATGCTTTTTACAATGACAGCTTGTCAAGCCATCGATCAACCTCCTTAGTCGCCTCATACGACATGCCTGGAAGGTCACAGTGTCACTATTCTTTACATCCCACATAATGGGGCCCCGGTAACACACGGGCAACGAGCGTTTAGAAAGTATGCTGGTGGAAAAAAACATTATTTGTGAGAAGCCACATCTAGTAGCTCTTAGAAGCAAGTATTTACGTGAAGTGAAGGAAATGCGCGAAAATGATTATGATAATGTTTATTTAGATGAAACTTGGATCAACGCTCATCATACAAATGAAAAGGAATGGCAGTTAGCAGATGGAAGTATTAAAAGATCAGTACCAAGCAGTAAAGGGCAACGTTTGATAGTTGCACATGCAGGTAGCAGACATAATGGGTTGTTGCAGAATGCTCATCTCGTTTTCATTTCAAAATCCATAGACAATAGAGACTACCACTCCGAAATGAATTGGCACATATTTAAAGACTGGATCGAGAAAAGTATCCTTCCAATATTAGATCGACCTTCTTGTCTGATAATGGACAATGCTTCATACCATAACGTAGTTAACGTAGAAGATAGAATCCCAACATCATCAAGTACAAAAGATGCAATCAAAACGTGGCTCATAAAAGAACACATACAAGTTAACGACAGCTACTTGAAACCCGAATTGCTTAGCCTTGTAAAACAGACACAACGTACAAAGATATTTAAAATAGACAAGTTAATTCAAGAACATGGCCATAGATGTTTGAGACTACCTCCATATCATGCACACTTAAATCCTATAGAACTAGTTTGGGCAAAAGTTAAAGGACACGTAGCATATACAAATAAAACTTTCAAATTATGCGATGTTGAGACACTTACAAATCAGGCTCTATCAAATATAAATAAAGACTACTGGGTAAAATGTGAGGATCATGTGTTACGACAAGAAGAGGAATATTGGAAAAAGGATGGTTTGTTGTTTGTTCAGCCGAAAGCTGTAATCGACCTATTTGACTCGTCTGATTCTGAATGATCATTACTCTGATTAAGTCTACAGATAAATAGTTTGATTTGCAAAATTTCCTAGTTGATTTGTTAAACAGTTTATTGTTCAAGACCACCCAAGCAATCAAAAATATGTTATAAGCAAACCAACAACCATTACTTTGAATGGAAGCCTGCTTGAGTCAGTGCAGAAGTTCAGCTATCTTGGATCCACTATTACAGCCACACTTTCCTTAGATGAGGAACTAAATGTACGTATTTGAAAGGCAGCGACAACATTTGGGAAACTCACACCAAGAGCATGGAACTATATCAAATTGACTCTACGAACAAAAGTTCTATATATAATTTAAAATTTGTATACTTGCCACCAAGTAAAATTTTATGGACACGCCTATGGGTCATCGTTGCACTAGATTACTGTAAAACATTTTGATTGGGGTCAAAATAATAGTTAAATGGGCAAAGATCAAAGGAATTCGCCGCTTTAAGAAAACCGTTATAGCTAGACATCGAGTAACACATATGTTCTCGTGACATGGACATTTTAACACCGTATGCCAAAAATCATGTGAAATCATCAAGAACTTTTTGAATTATAAATCACAACATCTCGGCAAACGAATCTGAACGGACTATAGTTATGTCGATATAATTAGAAAGCAAGATAAACAGAGAATTTAATGTTATCTGAGAGAAAAGGAACAGGAAATGTTCATCATGGCTGCAAAAAAATAGCTATTTCTGTCGATATAATTAGAGAGCAAGATAAACAGAGAATTTAATGTTATCTGAGAGAAAAAGGAAGAGGAAATGTTCGTCATGGCTGCAAAAAAATAGCTATTTCTGTCGATATAATTAGAAAAAATTGAGATCAATGTGCCAATATCATAAGAACAAGGTTCTGACAAATACATTGCTAATAATGTTTTATTTGTGTTCTTTCCCGTTGACGAGATGTTTTAATTTTAATTGCGAATTGTGGTAGTTTGTTAGGACCATCATCACGGCACACCGGACGAACCCTTGTGGTAGTTTGTTAGGGCCATCATCACGGCACACCGGACGAACCCTTGTGGTAGTTTGTAAGGGCCATCATCACGGCACACCGGACGAACCCTTGTGGTAGTTTGTTAGGGCCATCATCACCGCACGCTGGACGAACCCTTGTGGTAGTTTGTTTGTTAGGGCCATCATCACGGCACACCGGACGAACCCTTGTGGTAGTTTGTTTGTTAGGGCCATCATCACGGCACACCGGACGAACCCTTGTGGTAGTTTGTTTGTTAGGGCCATCATCACGGCACGCTGGACGAACCCTTGTGGTAGTTTGTTTGTTAGGGCCATCATCACGGCACGCTGGACGAACCCTTGTGGTAGTTTGTTTGTTAGGGTCATCATCACGGCACACCGGACGAACCCTTGTGGTAGTTTGTTTGTTAGGGCCATCATCACGGCACACCGGACGAACCCTTGTGGTAGTTTGTTTGTTAGGGCCATCATCACGGCACGCTGGACGAACCCTTGTGGTAGTTTGTTAGGGCCATCATCACGGCACACCGGACGAACCCTTGTGGTAGTTTGTTTGTTAGGGCCATCATCACCGCACGCTGGACGAACCCTTGTGGTAGTTTGTTTGTTAGGGTCATCATCACGGCACACCGGACGAACCCTTGTGGTAGTTTGTTTGTTAGGGCCATCATCACGGCACACCGGACGAACCCTTGTGGTAGTTTGTTTGTTAGGGCCATCATCACGGCACACCGGACGAACCCTTGTGGTAGTTTGTTTGTTAGGGCCATCATCACGGCACACCGGACGAACCCTTGTGGTAGTTTGTTTGTTAGGGCCATCATCACGGCACACGGACGACGAAACCTTGTGGTAGTTTGTTTGTTAGGGCCATCATCACGGCACACTGGACGAACCCTTGTAGGGTAGTTTGTTTGTTAGGGCCATCATCACGGCACACTGGACGAACCCTTGTGGTAGTTTGTTTGTTAGGGCCATCATCACGGCACACTGGACGAACCCTTGTAGTAGTTTGTTTGTTAGGGTCATCATCACGGCACACTGGACGAACCCTTGTGGTAGTTTGTAAGGGCCATCATCACCGCACGCTGGACGAACCCTTGTGGTAGTTTGTTTGTTAGGGCCATCATCACGGCACACCGGACGAACCCTTGTGGTAGTTTGTTTGTTAGGGCCATCATCACGGCACACTGGACGAACCTTGTAGTAGTTTGTTTGTTAGGGTCATCATCACGGCACACTGGACGAACCCTTGTGATAGTTTGTTTGTTAGGGCCATCATCACGGCACACTGGACGAACCCTTGTAGTAGTTTGTTTGTTAGGGTCATCATCACGGCACACTGGACGAAACATTGTAGTAGTTTGTTTGTTAGGGTCATCATCACGGCACACTGGACGAAACATTGTAGTAGTTTGTTTGTTAGGGCCATCATCACGGCACACTGGACGAACCCTTGTGGTAGTTTGTTTGTTAGGGTCATCATCACGGCACACTGGACGAACCCTTGTAGTAGTTTGTTTGTTAGGGTCATCATCACGGCACACCGGACGAAACATTGTAGTAGTTTGTTTGTTAGGGCCATCATCACGGCACACCGGACGAAACATTGTGGTAGTTTGTTTGTTAGGGCCATCATCACGGCACACTGGACGAACCCTTGTGATAGTTTGTTTGTTAGGGCCATCATCACGGCACACTGGACGAACCCTTGTGATAGTTTGTTTGTTAGGACCATCATCACGGCACACCGGACGAACCATTGTAGTAGTTTGTTTGTTAGGGCCATCATCACGGCACACCGGACGAAACATTGTAGTAGTTTGTTTGTTAGGGCCATCATCACGGCACACCGGAGGAAACATTGTAGTAGTTTGTTTGTTAGGGCCATCATCACGGCACACTGGACGAACCCTTGTAGTAGTTTGTTTGTTAGGACCATCATCACGGCACACCGGACGAACCCTTGTGGTAGTTTGTTTGTTAGGGCCATCATCACGGCACACCGGACGAAACCTTGTAGTAGTTTGTTTGTTAGGGCCATCATCACGGCACACTGGACGAACCCTTGTAGTAGTTTGTTTGTTAGGGCCATCATCACGGCACACCGGACGAACCCTTGTGGTAGTTTGTTTGTTAGGGCCATCATCACGGCACACCGGACGAACCCTTGTGGTAGTTTGTTTGTTAGGGCCATCATCACGGCACACCGGACGAACCCTTGTAGTAGTTAGTTTGTTAGGGCCATCATCACGGCACACCGGACGAACCCTTGTGATAGTTTGTTTATTAGGGCCATCATCACGGCACACCGGACGAACCCTTGTGATAGTTTGTTAGGGCCATCATCACGGCACACCGGACCAATCCTTGTGATAGTTTGTTAGGGCCATCATCACGGCACACCGGACCAATCCTTGTGATAGTTTGTTAGGGCCATCATCACGGCACACCGGACGAACCCTTGTGATAGTTTGTTTATTAGGGCCATCATCACGGCACACCGGACGAACCCTTGTGATAGTTTGTTAGGGCCATCATCACGGCACACCGGACCAATCCTTGTGATAGTTTGTTTGGGCCATCATCACGGCACACCGGACCAATCCTTGTGATTGTTTGTTATGGCCATCATCACGGCACACCGGACCAATCCTTGTGATAGTTTGTTAGGGCCATCATCACGGCACACCGGACGAACCCTTGTGATAGTTTGTTTGTTAGGACCATCATCACGGCACACTGGACGAACCCTTGTGGTAGTTTGTTTGTTAGGACCATCATCACGGCACACTGGACGAACCCTTGTGATAGTTTGTTTGTTAGGGCCATCATCACGGCACACCGGACGAACCCTTGTGGTAGTTTGTTTGTTAGGGCCATCATCACGGCACACCGGACGAACCCTTGTGGTAGTTTGTTTGTTAGGGCCATCATCACGGCACACCGGACGAACCCTTGTGGTAGTTTGTTTGTTAGGGCCATCATCACGGCACACCGGACGAACCCTTGTGGTAGTTTGTTTGTTAGGGCCATCATCACGGCACACCGGACGAACCCTTGTGGTAGTTTGTTTGTTAGGGTCATCATCACGGCACACCGGACGAACCCTTGTGGTAGTTTGTAAGGGCCATCATCACCGCACGCTGGACGAACCATTGTGGTAGTTTGTTTGTTAGGGCCATCATCACGGCACACTGGACGAACCATTGTGGTAGTTTGTTAGGACCATCATCACGGCACACTGGACGAACCATTGTGGTAGTTTGTTTGTTAGGGCCATCATCACCGCACGCTGGACGAACCCTTGTGGTAGTTTGTTTGTTAGGGCCATCATCACGGCACACCGGACGAACCATTGTGGTAGTTTGTTAGGACCATCATCACGGCACACTGGACGAACCATTGTGGTAGTTTGTTTGTTAGTTCCATCATCACGGCACACCGGACGAAACATTGTAGTAGTTTGTTTGTTAGGGCCATCATCACGGCACACTGGACGAACCATTGTGGTAGTTTGTTAGGGCCATCATCACGGCACACCGGACGAACCATTGTAGTAGTTTGTTTGTTAGGGCCATCATCACGGCACACTGGACGAACCCTTGTGGTAGTTTGTTTGTTAGGGCCATCATCACGGCACACCGGACGAACCCTTGTGGTAGTTTGTTAGGGCCATCATCACGGCACACCGGACGAACCCTTGTGGTAGTTTGTTTGTTAGGACCATCATCACGGCACACCGGACGAACCCTTGTGGTAGTTTGTTTGTTAGGGCCATCATCACGGCACACCGGACCAATCCTTGTGATAGTTTGTTAGGGCCATCATCACGGCACACCGGACGAACCCTTGTGGTAGTTTGTTTGTTAGGGCCATCATCACGGCACACCGGACAAACCCTTGTGGTAGTTTGTTAGGGCCATCATCACGGCACACCGGACAAACCCTTGTGGTAGTTTGTTTGTTAGGGTCATCATCACGGCACACCGGACGAACCCTTGTGGTAGTTTGTTTGTTAGGGTCATCATCACGGCACACCGGACGAACCCTTGTGGTAGTTTGTTTGTTAGGGCCATCATCACGGCACAATGGACGAACCCTTGTGGTAGTTTGTTTGTTAGGGTCATCATCACGGCACACCGGACGAACCCTTGTGGTAGTTTGTTTGTTAGGACCATCATCACGGCACACCTGACGAACCCTTGTGGTAGTTTGTTTGTTAGGGCCATCATCACGGCACACCGGACGAACCCTTGTGGTAGTTTGTTTGTTAGGGCCATCATCACGGCACACCGGACGAACCCTTGTGGTAGTTTGTTTGTTAGGGTCATCATCACGGCACACTGGACGAACCCTTGTGGTAGTTTGTTAGGGCCATCATCACGGCACACTGGACGAACCCTTGTAGTAGTTTGTTTGTTAGGGCCATCATCACGGCACACTGGACGAACCCTTGTGGTAGTTTGTTTGTTAGGGTCATCATCACGGCACACCGGACGAACCCTTGTGGTAGTTTGTTTGTTAGGGCCATCATCACGGCACACTGGACGAACCCTTGTGGTAGTTTGTTTGTTAGGGCCATCATCACGGCACACTGGACGAACCCTTGTAGTAGTTTGTTTGTTAGGGCCATCATCACGGCACACTGGACGAACCCTTGTGGTAGTTTGTTTGTTAGGGCCATCATCACGGCACACTGGACGAACCCTTGTGGTAGTTTGTTTGTTAGGGCCATCATCACGGCACACCGGACGAACCCTTGTGGTAGTTTGTTTGTTAGGGCCATCATCACGGCACACCTGACGAACCCTTGTGGTAGTTTGTTTGTTAGGGCCATCATCACGGCACACCTGACGAACCCTTGTGGTAGTTTGTTTGTTAGGGCCATCATCACGGCACACCGGACGAACCCTTGTAGTTGTTTGTTAGGGCCATCATCACGGCACACCGGACGAACCCTTGTGGTAGTTTGTTTGTTAGGGCCATCATCACGGCACACCTGACGAACCCTTGTGGTAGTTTGTTTGTTAGGGCCATCATCACGGCACACCTGACGACGAACCCTTGTGGTAGTTTGTTTGTTAGGGCCATCATCACGGCACACCTGACGAACCCTTGTGGTAGTTTGTTTGTTAGGGCCATCATCACGGCACACATCTCACGGCACACTGGACGAACCCTTGTGGTAGTTTGTTAGGGCCATCATCACGGCACACTGGACGAACCCTTGTGGTAGTTTGTTTGTTAGGGTCATCATCATCACGGCACACTGGACGAACCCTTGTGGTAGTTTGTTTCACCGCACGTAGGGTCATCATCACGGCACACCGGACGAACCCTTGTGGTAGTTTGTTTGGTAGGGTCATCATCACGGCACACCGGACGAACCCTTGTGGTAGTTTGTTTGGTAGGGTCATCATCACGGCACACCGGACGAACCCTTGTGGTAGTTTGTTTGTTAGGGTCATCATCACGGCACACCGGACGAACCCTTGTGGTAGTTTGTTTGTTAGGGCCATCATCACGGCACACTGGACGAACCCTTGTGGTAGTTTGTTAGGGTCATCATCACGGCACACCGGACGAACCCTTGTGGTAGTTTGTTAGGGCCATCATCACGGCACACCGGACGAACCCTTGTGGTAGTTTGTTTGGTAGGGTCATCATCACGGCACACTGGACGAACCCTTGTGGTAGTTTGTTTGTTAGGACCATCATCACGGCACACCGGACGAACCCTTGTGGTAGTTTGTTTGTTAGGGCCATCATCACGGCACACCGGACGAACCCTTGTGGTAGTTTGTTTGTTAGGGTCATCATCACGGCACACCGGACGAACCCTTGTGGTAGTTTGTTTGTTAGGGTCATCATCACGGCACACCTGACGAACCCTTGTGGTAGTTTGTTAGGGCCATCATCACGGCACACTGGACGAACCCTTGTGGTAGTTTGTTTGTTAGGGCCATTATCACGGCACACTGGACGAACCCTTGTGGTAGTTTGTTTGTTAGGGTCATCATCACGGCACACCGGACGAACCCTTGTGGTAGTTTGTTTGTTAGGGTCATCATCACGGCACACCGGACGAACCCTTGTGGTAGTTTGTTAGGGCCATCATCACGGCACACCGGACGAACCCTTGTGGTAGTTTGTTTGTTAGGGTCATCATCACGGCACACCGGACGAACCCTTGTGGTAGTTTGTTTGTTAGGGTCATCTTCACGGCACACCTGACGAACCCTTGTGGTAGTTTGTTAGGGCCATCATCACCGCACGCTGGACGAACCCTTGTGGTAGTTTGTTTGTTAGGACCATCATCACGGCACACTGGACGAACCCTTGTGGTAGTTTGTTTGTTAGGGCCATCATCACGGCACACCGGACGAACCCTTGTGGTAGTTTGTTTGTTAGGGTCATCATCACGGCACACCGGACGAACACAATGTTGCCTCGATATTCCCCTCGAGAATCTCGAGAAAATTCGAGGAGAATCCTGGCCACATGCACGAACTCCGTAGCTCTGACTGAAAACCATGGTGTGGGGCGGTTTTTTCTGACAATTTTGCCCGGGCAGTGGCCATATTGTGGTGCAGTTTTTTCTGACAATTTTGCCCAGGCAGTGGCCATATTGTGGTGGTTGTTGTCTTGATCACTGCACCCCTATTGTCTTTAATTTAAACGATTTTCAAAGTGCTGATAAGTATTGGAGTTCAAAAATGGACTTTTATTATGTAGTTTAATTTTTGGGGCATGTTAAAAGACACAACAGCCTAACAAAAGTAATATTCTCCTCTTCTTCTATCCTTCCTCCATTGCCGTTGGCGTCGAGGGGAGATACAATCTGCGATTCTTTGCTCTTCTGTTGGTCTCTTCTGGTATTATCCCTCCTAGTGGCTCTAGTATTCCCTTTATCCATCTCTTTCTCGGTCTTCCTCTTAATCTGGCGTTTTCGTAGCGTTTGTTTATGGCTCTTTGAGTCATTGTTAGTTCTTTTTATCTTGTTATGTGGCTGAACCAAATTATCTGTTGTTTCTTTATGTATTCAATGGCTGGTTCAATTTCGAGTTTCTTCCTCAGGTCAGTGTTTCTTACTCTGTCCCTTAAACTGTTTCCTGTCATTCTTCTGACACATTTCATTTCGGTGGTCGTTATCTTTCTTATTGTTCTAGAGTCCAGCGTCCAATTCTGGCACTGATAGCTCAGAGTTGGTAGAAAAATTGATTTGTATATTGCCCTTTTTGCTTCCGTAGTTATTGCTTTGTTTTTCAATAGTGTTGATACTTCGCCTATAACTTGGCATGCTTTGTTATACCTTATATCTATCTCTGTCTCTTGGTTATTGTCTTGTGTTGACGTGCTACCTAGATATTTAAAATTGTCTACTTGCTTCAAAGTTGTATTATTTATTATGATGTTTAGTTTTTCTATCTTTCTCGCTGTTGACATTACTTCAGTTTTGTTTTTGTTGATTTTCATGTTGTATTGTTTACAAGTGTTTTTTAGCCTATTGATATGTTCTTGCAGGTCCTCAGTTGTTTCATGTATCAGAACTTGGTCGTCTGCAAATTGTATTTCATTTAAAACGTAATTTAATGAACAACATTGCATAACAATGCATTGTTCATTTAAAAAGTAATATTTGTAGGGAAAATGCAAGGTAAAAGAGGCAGAGGCAGACCAAGACTAAATGTACGAGTAACATCAAAAGATGGACAAGTCATCCTATGACAATCTGCACCATCAAAGAAAGTGATATAGTGGAATGGCGCTCCATGGCAGCCAACCTCCGATGCGGAGACGGTACTCAATGATGATGATGATGATGATTATGTAGTTTAAACTCTATTAAGACTATGTAACATTGGTAATAGACTAAGATAGCCGTCGTTTACATAAAATCGTAACTGTAATGTATGTAAAAGACTTTCACTAAGTAACAATCACTTCAGATCACCCTAGTGTTGTAAATGCGATATATGATCTTATTTTGTTTAAAGATAAAAGCAATGGAAAATTGTGCACCCATTTTCCAATAAATCATAAATTAGAGACAGAAACATATTCCCCACTGTTAGAAAAGCAATGCTTTTTTTTTTTATAGGAACGGGAAATTACATACATGACAATCTAAAAGAACAATTCCGTTATGATTATCATGGTATCTAACGTCACATATAGTGTTTATAGTTATGGTATCTAACGTCACATATAGTGTTTATAGTTATGGTAACTAACGTCACATATAGTGTTTATAGTTATGGTAACTAAAGTCACATATAGTGTTTATAATTATGGTATCTAACGTCACATATAGTGTTTATAGTTATGATAACTGTCTTGTAGTTGGCATTACATTTTATGGTCATGAGGATAATTCCTAGTAGTTGTATTGTGTTTTTAGTAATACAATCGTGCAGTCGCCACGCAATTGACAGGGCAGGATTTCCAATTCACCTCCCGAAGATTAAAAAAAAAACTTCAATTTATTCTACAGAAAGTCGAACCCATCGTCCACTTGAATAGAAAACAACAGGTACAAAACACAATGTTATCAACCCACAATTTTATCAACCCACAATGTTATCAACCAAAAATTTTATCAAACCACAATGTTATCAATCCACAATGTTATCAACCCACAATTTTATCAACCCACAATGTTATCAACCCACAATGTTATCAACCAACAATTTTATCAATCCATAATGTTATCAACCCACAATGTTATCAACCCACAATGTTATAGATAGGTAATTATTGTGAGCTGGTAAAACATAGACAAGTAAAGGAACAATTGGTAAACGGATACAGCATGGAGAAGTCAAAAAGTTAGAATCCGATAATAGTAAGTGTTGAAGGGATGAGTTCAGTCAGAGGGGTTAAATGTGATAAAGTATGAATGTATGAATACACGACATAGCGAAAAAAGCTGAATGAGATAATCAACGCTAAATTAGATAATAACGCTAAATAAGATAAATAATGCTAAATGAGATAATAACGCTAAATGAAATAATAATGTTAAATAAGATAATAACGGTAAATGAGATAATAACGCTAAATGAGATAAACACGATAAATGAGATAAACAACGCTAAATGAGATAAACACGATAAATGAGATAGACAACGGTAAATGAGATAAATACGCTAAATTAGATAAATTATGCTAAATGAGATAATAACGCTACATAAGATAAATTATGTTAAATGAGATAATAACGCTAAATGAAATAAATAACGTTAAATAAGATAATAACGATAAATGAGATAAACAACGCTAAATGAGATAAATACGCTAAATTAGATAAACAAAGCTAAGTGAGATAAACAACGCTAAATGAAAGCAGACAATAGTGCAGGAAAATAGACCAAGTTTGAATAAACAGAAATGTTGACTGGAGTGCTAACCGTGCAATAGGATGAAAGAGTGCTGGAGAAATTCTTTAATCTGGGGGCGAGTTTTAACTCCAACATTGAAAATAAACTCATCAATAAAGCAGGAACAGCATGGACGTTATCATGGATAGTGATTATCTTATGGAATATTTTAGAAACAGAGAATGAGCTACCATTCAGAAAGAATAGAGTTGGACTTTTGTCTTGTTAACTTCGTCCGCGAGCTTTGTTAACTTACCCGTTTCATTATTGATACATTTATCTATGTTTCGTTCACCTAAAGTATTGTCTATATTGGTTGAAAAAAAACAAATACCCCTACGGTCGACCCAGCCGTTGGCAGAAATGAGTGGCAGAAATGGGTACCAGGGTAGTATCCTGGGAAGGCAAGGAATGTTGCTTCGCATCTGAGTTTCGATGCTTGAAGCGACACTATACAGAAATATCCGAACATTTCTGGATAGGCGGCCGAGCACATATGGGTATACTCGCGTGCTAAGACGCCGGTTCAAGTCTCGTACTTTACCTTTACCTTTATTGTCTATATTAACAATGTCGTCTATTATATATATTTTAATGATTTGTATAGTTCCCGCAGGGACTTGTATAGTTTTGTCTGCAGAAATTACTGATATTATTTTTATCACTACTTATAATGTATATATGGTGCAGAAACATGGACATTAGACAAGAAAACAGAACAGAGAATTAAAGCCTTTGAAATGTGGATATATAGAAGAATAGGGAGAATTGGATGGAAGGAAAAGAAAACAAACGATGAAGTCTTAAAACAACTAGAAATGAAAAGAGAACTATCAAACAAAATTCAAACAAGAAAAATGCTATTTTTGGGTCATGTTAAAAGACACAACAGCCTACTAAAAGTAATCCTGGAGGGCAAAATACAAGGTAAAAGAGGCAGAGGCAGACCAGTACTAACATGGACGAGTAACATCAAAAGATGGAGAAACCAGCTTATGACAACCTGCACCATCAAAGCAAGAGACAGAGCAGAATGGCGTTCCATGGTAGCCAACCTTCGATGCGGAGATGGCACTCGATGATGATGTTGATAATGTAATAACCACATGGAAGAAAATGAAGAAAGAAACAGAAAGAAAGAAAGAAAGAAAGAAAGGTTATTCAGGATAGTTGTTAACTTCTGGAATATTTTAGAATCAGAGATGCGAATGAGCTGCAGAAGGATTAGAAGACTGACTTTTGTCAACAATTGATCTTGATTAAATGCTTGTTAGTGGATTGTTACGATATGTGTATAGAAGAAGACTTGCTGTGTTCCCAGACAATTCGAAGATGAATGATGTAAACCAGGGTTTGGTGCGATCAATGCAAGATGTTTTCTTTGTCTGCATTATTTTGTTATGTTGTAAAAGAACTTTATTGTAGGCCTTATAACAAAACATTAGCCACCAACGCTTCACTCTTTTCACAGTCTTCGTGCTCCTACGTAATTATGTCATTATATATGTATCCTGTTAGCTAAATGTGTAACAGATCATTACACGGATCTGGTAAATGAATTGACGCGTTGTTTCATCATAAGAATAAGACCACTCTACCGACGACTGTTATGTCCGGAATGCAATCTTGGGAGACAGCCTGTCCTTAACTACTTCAAGAAGTTGTTACTGAACTAAATCTTAAGTAGTAGAGATGGATGGTCTTGTCTTGGTCATTATATCCTGAACAATTGGTTGTGTCTCTTAAAAAAGGGAAGTCAAGCTACTTGTGTTAATTATATTTATGATCTGATGATGTCCGTAACATTATTTAAGTGTCGATGAGCAGGTCGTATTCCCACGGTAGAGCCTGATAATAGGCATTAGATTCTACGTTATGATTTTTATAATTAAACGAATAGATCAGTCGTTAGTGCACTTGGTACTGAGACGCCAGGTCCATTGGTTGAAACTATTTCAACTGTAGTCGTTATCGTGGGAAACGGCAACAACTAATTTAGCTGTTGCTGCCATGACCAGCGACACACACAACTAGTTCTACTTTTGTCGTCATGACCAGCGACACACACAACTAGTTCTACTTTTGTCGTCATGACCAGCGACACACACAACTAGATCAACTGTAGCCGTTATGACCAGCGACACACACAACTAGTTCTACTTTTGGCGTCATGACCAGCGACACACACAACTAGTTCTACTTTTGTCGTCATGACCAGCGACACACACAACTAGTTCTACTTTTGTCGTCATGACCAGCGACACACACAACTAGTTCTACTTTTGTCGTCATGACCAGCGACACACACAACTAGTTCTACTTTTGTCGTCATGACCAGCTACACACACAACTAGTTCTACTTTTGTCGTCATGACCAGCGACACACACAACTAGTTCTACTTTTGTCGTCATGACCAGCGACACACACAACTAGTTCTACTTTTGACGTCATGACCAGCGACACAGACAACTAGTTCTACTTTTGTCGTCATGACCAGCGACACAGACAACTGGTTCTACTTTTGTCGTCATGACCAGCGACACACACAACTAGTTCTACTTTTGACGTCATGACCAGCGACACAGACAACTAGTTCAACTGTAGTCGTCATGACCAGCGACACAGACAACTGGTTCTACTTTTGTCGTCATGACCAGCGACACATACAACTAGTTCTACTTTTGACGTCATGACCAGCGACACACACAACTAGTTCTACTTTTGACGTCATGACCAGCGACACAGACAACTAGTTCAACTGTAGTCGTCATGACCAACGACACAGACAACTGGTTCTACTGGTGGCATGAAAACGGTTCAAACATAAAACTTTAGTTCACCCGCTCCGTGACTCCAAGTATTCAGACATATGGTGTGTCCAAGCAAACAATATGTGAGAGAGTAACATAAAACGTTGCATTTCATGAAATAAGTGGTAATCGATCAGAGATAATTTGTTTTGGGGGCTTTGAAGGCCATGTCATTAATGAATATTAGATGGGACTGCGGTTCGTCTTGGTAGAAAGTGACATTGATAAAACAATAATGAGATGCAGCTATGTTACATGGAAGAAAATGATAAAAACAATAATGAGATGAGGTGATGTTACAATAAAGAAAATGATAAAAACAATAATAAGATGTGGTGATGTTACAACAACAAAGAAAATGATAAAAACAATAAAGAGATGAGGCGATGTTACAATAAAGAAAATGATAAAAACAATAATGAGATGCGGCGATGTTACATGGAAGAAAATGATAAAAACAATAAAGAGATGAGGTGATGTTACAATAAAGAAAATGGTAAAAACAATAAAGAAAATGATAAAAACAATAAAGAGATGAGGCGATGTTACAATAAAGAAAATGATAAAAACAATAAAGAGATGAAATGATGTTACAATAAAGAAAATGGTAAAAACAATAAAGAAAATGATAAAAACAATAAAGAGATGAGGTGATGTTACAATAAAGAAAATGGTAAAAACAATAATGAGATGCGGCAATGTTACAATAAAGAAAATGATAAAAACAATAATGAGATGCGGAGATGTTACAATAAAGAAAATGGTAAAAACAATAAAGAAAATGATAAAAACAATAAAGAGATGAGGTGATGTTACAACAATAAAGAAAATGATAAAAACAATAAAGAGATGAGGTGATGTTACAACAATAAAGAAAATGATAAAAACAATAAAGAAAATGATAAAAACAATAATGAGATGAGGCGATGTTACAATAAAGAAAATGATAAAAACAATAATGAGATGAGGCGATGTTACAATAAAGAAAATGATAAAAACAATAAAGAGATGAGGCGATGTTACAATAAAGAAAATGATAAAAACAATAAAGAGATGGGCGATGTTACAATAAAGAAAATGATAAAAACAAAAAAGAGATGAGGCGATGTTACAATAAAGAAAATGATAAAAACAATAATGAGATGGGGCGATGTTACAATAAAGAAAATGATAAAAACAATAAAGAAAATGATAAAAACAATAATGAGATGAGGCGATGTTACAATAAAGAAATGATAAAAACAATAAAGAGATGAGGCGATGTTACAATAAAGAAAATGATAAAAACAATAAACAGATGAGGCGATGTTACAATAAAGAAAATGATAAAAACAATAAAAAAATGATAAAAACAATAAAGAGATGAGGCGATGTTACAATAAAGAAAATGATAAAAACAATAAAGAAAATGGTAAAAACAATAAAGAAAATGATAAAAACAATAAAGAGATGGGGTGATGTTACAACAATAAAGAAAATGATAAAAACAATACAGAGATGAGGTGATGTTACAATAAAGAAAATGGTAAAAGCAATAAAGAAAATGATAAAAGCAATAAAGAGATGGGGTGATGTTACAACAATAAAGAAAATGATAAAAACAATAAAGAGATGGGGTGATGTTACAACAATAAAGAAAATGATAAAAACAATAAAGAAAATGATAAAAACAATAATGAGATGAGGCGATGTTACAATAAAGAAAATGATAAAAACAATAATGAGATGAGGCGATGTTACAATAAAGCCAAATAATAAAAACAATAATGAGATGCAGCGATGTTACAGTAAAAAAAAATGATAAAAACAATAACGATATACGGCGATGTTACAATAAAGAAAATTATAACAAAAACTTAACATATATTTACTATAGCAGAAACGTTCCAGTTATGGTATTTTTTATCACTTGTTGTATATCAAAACAACGTATATTGTATCTTTAGTTTGAGAATAATAGTTTGAGAAAAATAAAACAATAAATGAATCTATAAATATGAGCACATTTCTCACACAAATGTTTTACCAATTATTCTAGTTACGTGAACAATGCGTGTATGATCGACTACATTATGTAGACTACATTTTCACGACTACAGGCTCCATTCTTGGCGAGTAGCAAGTGGGTTGTATTTATGATCACACCAGCCTCTAGAGGCTGAGAACAAAACTGTCATCGCTCTTTCAGGTTTCCATTTTTTTATTGTGTTCTCTGATGCTGTTTGTACATTTTTTCCCCCGAGCTTTGTTATCTTACCTATTTCATTATTGATCCATTTGTCTATCTTTCGTTCAACTAAACTATTGTCTATATCTGCCACGGCATTTATTATATAGATTTTACTGATTTGTATAGTTATAGCATAGACTAGTATAGTTTTTTTTTGTCTGCAGGAATTACTGATATTTTTATCATTACTGATAATGTGATAACCAAATGGAAGAAAATGAAGAAAGAAACAGAGAAAAGAAAGAAAGAACGACAGAAAGGAAGAAAGAAAGAAAAAAAAGAACACAAGAAAGAAGGAAGGAAGGAAGGAATGAAGGAAGGAAAGAAAAAAATAAAGAAACACAGAAAGACAGAAAGAAAGAAAAAAAAGAAAGAAAAAAAAGAAAGATAGAAAGAAAGAAATGTTATGGCATGGCAGTCTCTTATGTAATGTACTTGTTCTGTTTTATAATCATGGACAGAAACATTAGGAATTAGTGATAACAATTATTAGAGAATCACGACGCAGAAAATTACTATCAAGGCTCAACCATTTGAGTAAACACTTTTGTTTTGGTTGTTTCGTTATTAGTTTTGTGTGTGTGTTTTTTGTTTGTTCCTGATGAAGGCCTATTGGGCCGAAACGTTGTTTAGTCTGTGTCGTCCACTTATCACGTAAAGCTTCTTACATACCATTTTTTTTATTTTTTTTATTTTTTTATTTTTCCTCAACCATTTGACCAGGTAACAACCAAAAGTCATTGGTGGAGAACTATGACTTCTACCCTATATGCCGTCTTCAGTCGAAGAGTAAAACGAGTGAATGAATGAATGAATGAATGAATGAATGATTGATAGATCCATGATTTAATTGTTTGTAAAGAAGACCAGAGAGAACAAAGTTGTAATCAAATGTGTAGTGTGTAACTAAAACATACATTTTTTTTCTTTTTTGCGTTCGCCAGCTTTTACCTCTGGCGAAACCCTCAGAGCCTAGGAACTGAATTTTGCGTGTTAATCCGTATTTCCCTGGCAGCCATGTGCACAGTGGTCTCTAGCCGCACAGGCAGATAATTTCGTCTTCGGAGGTACTCTTATTGTTTCGTTGATAAGTAATTGACGTTTTTAATTGCGGATAGTTGCCGCAGAGAGAAAAAATAAATGAAAATCCCAGCTAAGCAAGAAAATCAGTGTCGAGTTTAAGGTTTTTCTTAATAACCTACAAAGATCTACAAAAAGGGAGCTCCTTAAAAAAAAGAAAACATCAGAGAGAAACAATCAACATTTTTCAGGCCCATATCATGAGAAGAGGAAAGTTGGAATACTTGGTTACAACAGGCAGAATAAAAGGAAAGAAAGAGATAAAATACTAGATAGCTTGGTGTCATGACAGGGAGCCGCGATAGCTCAGTGGTTAGTTAACTGGACTACAAAGGACAAGGGGTAGGGTTCGATCCCAATCGACGGCTTTCGGATTCACCCAGCCTTTAATGGGTACCGGATTTTTTTCTGGGAAAGTAAAGCAGCACGGGCGTAATACCGACCACATTAACCCAAAAATCATGTGCTGAAGGTGTGTAAAATATAGGGTCACTAACACCATATTTCCCTATACGCCACTTGGCGTGACGGGGGTACTTTACTTTACTTGGTGTCATGACTTGGCAAACAGTCAACAACAGAACTGGTACGATGCACGGTAGATAGAAGATTGTGGAAGGACATGATCGCCTACACCAACCGGTGTGGCACATGATGATGATTATGATGATGATGATGAGATGTTATATAAATTTTTCTTCATTCATGTGAATGACGAGTTGGTAAACCTACATTTCTTGCTACCTATTCCGTTTTTGTGGTTCATTAGTACATTTGTTCGTAGAGAAATTGCCTGATTTGGTCAAAATTAGAAGATCCTATTTCCAAAGAGGAAAATACATTTGCCACTTCGACTAGTGTTTGTAGCTCTTAAATAAGATAGTTTGTGAAAACATCGAAACATTTATACAGAAAAAAAGTAGCCAGTTTCAATCGCTACCTATTTGGTTCTTCAAGTCGTGCCTGTCTTCATCTTAAAATTGTCAGCCAGCAGGGTGTCCAAATAATGCGATATCAGATATGTCAATTTTCACTCATTGAACCTACCTTTAGACTCAGTAGTCGGTGTTTGCGGTTCTACATTAGAGCAGCTTGTGAAGAGACTGAGTATTTTGTCGACAAGAAATGATCCAACTTCCCTGTCTAGCTCATTCCTTTGGCCAGGCTTAGCATCCAGGCTTGTCTCGCTTTGAGCAATCTTTTCCAACTGACGGAGTGCTCGAAGTTCTTCAGATTTTACGGTTTCCATGGAAACGTTCAATATGCAGATGGAAAAGTTGAGAAGGCCAACCGTAGTGATGGCGCTAAAAATACCAAACATTATTCGCTGAACTGTGATCTGGGAAGAAACAAAATCTCGTATGTGACGCAACAGATCAAGGAAACTATTGCAATGAAAGTGGCTTTAAACAATATACAACTTTTTTAAAACAATTCCGAGACCTCAATTTAAATATAATTGATTAGTTAATTTAAAGATTTTAGTTAGACATTAAAGTAATAAAAGTAAGTAATAAAATCAATGTAACTAAGAATTATGTCAATATTATGTAATAATAACACTATTTATGTTTTGAATAACGTTCTAGAGACTATCTGCTGCTTTGCAGGAAGATTGGGGACAATCAAAAGCTAAGGAAAGCAAACCTGAATAAAATGATGGCAGAAATCGGATGCACTGGGCCACTGGCGCAAAGCACAGTGCAACGTTTTAACAGGTATAAACTATACGTGGCAATCGACTCACTTAAACAGACAGCTGACTTTATGAGAGAGTCTGGGATCCTACTCTGATTGAGTCTTGATCGCAGAGAGAGAGAGAGAGAGAGAGAGAGAGAGAATAACGTAAGGTCAAACATAATAATCACATAATATAATGACATTCATCCATGTAATAGTTGGTTTTTCTTCAATTAAAATGATTTTATTTATGCTTTTTATATTATTCAATTAGAAAGCTGGAGAGACAATACAAAAGACTACATTTCAAGGTAGTGGCATGTCAGGAAACCAGTACAGACATGATAAACACCTGCAGATGTAGACATCTTGGCAAATACATGATCACATACGGCAGCATGAATGGTAGCGAATATATGAAGTTACAGAGACAAATAAGATCACATACGTCAGCATGAATGGTAGCGAATATATGAAGTTACAGAGACAAATAAGATCACATACGCCAGCATGAATGGTAGCGAATATATGAAGTTACAGAGACAAATAAGATCACATACGCCAGCATGAATGGTAGCGAATATATGAAGTTACAGAGACAAATAAGATCACATACGCCAGCATGAATGGTAGCGAATATATGAAGTTACAGAGACAAATAAGATCACATACGCCAGCATGAATGGTAGCGAATATATGAAGTTACAGAGACAAATAAGATCATATACGCCAGCATGAATGGTAGTGAATATATGAAGTTACAGAGACAAATAAGATCATATACGTCAGTATGAATGGTAGTGAATATATGAAGTTACAGAGACAAATAAGATCATATACGCCAGCATGAATGGTAGTGAATATATGAAGTTACAGAGACAAATAAGATCATATACGCCAGCATGAATGGTAGTGAATATATGAAGTTACAGAGACAAATAAGATCATATACGCCAGCATGAATGGTAGCGAATATATGAAGTTACAGAGACAAATAAGAGCACATACGCTAGTATGAATGGTAGCGAATATATGAAGTTACAGAGACAAATAAGATCACATACGCCAGTATGAATGTTAGCGAATATATGAAGTTACAGAGACAAATAAGATCGCATACGCCAGTATGAATGTTAGCGAATATATGAAGTTACAGAGACAAATAAGATCACACACGCCAGTATGAATGTTAGCGAATATATGAAGTTACAGAGACAAATAAGATCACATACGCCAGTATGAATGTTAGCGAATATATGAAGTTACAGAGACAAATAAGATCACATACGCCAGTATGAATGTTAGCGAATATATGAAGTTACAGAGACAAATAAATGAAAATTAAGGATTATTTTGTTTCCATCGTCTACATATCAGCATTCAGTGACAGCGCAATTGATTGAAGAATATGAAACAAGTGTACACTTCAAAACTAAATATTTTGTACAATTGATTTCCGACCATTTGTCATGACTGGAAAGGATCAGGGGAGATGTTGATAAGAGAGAAAAAAATAATTAAATGGGAACTGCTTAGAACACGGGATCCCCAGAAGATGAACTTAAGAGAAATTGATGCCACATACTACACTCGTCTTTTCTACTACATCTTCTTCGTCTTCTTCATCCTCTTCTATCCTTCCTTCATTGCCGTTGGCGTCGAGGGGAGATACAATCTGAGATTCTTTGCTTTTCTGTTGGCCTCTTCTGGTGTTATCCCTCCTAGTGACACTAATATTCCCTTTATTCATCTCTTTCTCGGTCTTCCTCTTAATCTGGCGTTTTCGTAGCGTTTGTTTATTGCTCTTTGAGTCATTGATAGTTCTTATTGTCTACTCGTCAACGGAATGAAATATGTGAACAGTTTACCTAAATTATAATGGGATGTAATAAATGATTCTAGTGAATTTGTGCCCTATTGTGAGTTTACTCACTTTAACCAGGAAGCATATATAATTATTAATTGACACAGTCCCAAGTACAAAGAAGAAGGGGTTAAGGCAAAGAAATGCAAATGAATGCATACAAATGCGAAACTGCAGTAAAGCTGCCGAAACGTCTTTTAGTCTGTGTCGTCCACTTATCACGTAAAGCTTCTAACATACCATTTTTTTGTATTTTTTAATTTTTCCTACAAAGAAGAAGGTTGTAAATACATTAATGGTCTTCAATCACATATTGGCTGTGCTATTTAGTTCAATGTGAAATTAATCAGTCAAATAATTACAGTGCTGCAGTAAAGCTGGTAGCAGTAGCAAATAGTGAGGTGTAGCTTACACTTTTACAAGGTATGGTGACAGCTTTACAAAAAGGTAAGATAACAAACTATTGACGTTTCGGAATACATGCGGCCTTCTTCAGAAAACAGGAATAACACCAAAGAACAACAAAATAAAGATAAACTCTACTTAAAGGAACTTAAAGAAACTTAAAGGAATCAGCTTTATCTGTTTTTCCTGTAAGTAAATTTAGAATAGTAAGTTTTTTTTTTTAGTCTTTATGGAATAGGGTGTTTATGGAACATTTCAATAAACAATGCACAGCTATATATCTTCATCTAATTTTGGCATCAGTTCTAATGTTGAACATTTTGTGTCATTGATGGATAAAGATGTACTGAGTCTAGTACAGTCCCCTTATTCTAAGAAAATTATATTTTATGGAAGTGGTTTTAATTTGTGGCACCCCACACTTATGTTGAAACCATGTACACTAACACTCTAAAACAATCACCTTTAAGACACAGTTCACAAAGGTTAAGGTCGTACCTGCCAATGATCATCAGTGACGTCAATTACGTCTTTTGCTTTTGACATGCCCAGAAGAGAGATTGTCAATGTTACAATGGTATCTAACACTGTAAAATAGCATGGTAACATAAGTGTTTGTTTTAAGGGTTTGTTTACACATAATAAAACAAACATTTTCACTCACAAACATGCACACAAACACAACACGCACACACATATATATATGTTTTTTTTACTAAGATAAAATTTACCAGAACATGTTCCGAACAGCCCGGGCCGTAATACCATGTACGTGTGAATGTATATATATATAATCAAGTACCGGACCTGCTGGCGTTGGTGATCATGTCTCTCAACTCTCAAAGTCTCACAACTTTCGATCTCTACAGTTATTTATCATTTATGTTGGTTGGGATTATGTTGTTGTACAACCTTCTTCTGCCAAGCCATTCTCCTAAGCTGTCTGGAATATTTTCACTTTGCTTCCCTCTATCTCTTCGTCCCTCAATTTTCCCAGTTGTTACAATATATTCCAGCTGTTCTCTTCTCATTACATTGTCAAAAAATGATGATTGTTTCTTCCTAATATTGGAAATGAGCTTTCTTTTTGCTTTGACCTCTTTCAGAACGTTTTCATTACTCTTCTTAGCTTTCCATGGTATTCTCAACATTCTTCTGTAAAGCCACATTTCTACAGACTCCAGCGATTTTCTTGTCTTTTGTCCTATTGTCCATGATTCACATCCATATGTTAAAACTGGCTCTACATAACGTATAGGAACACTTTTTCTTGTTTCTATTGTAAAAAATGGACTGCATAGTATCTTCCTCATTTCTTGGAAGGCTGCTTTTGCCTGAGCCATTCTGCACTTCACCTCTGTTGTAAATCTTTCGTCTGAGGTTAACAAAGTTCCCAAATATTTAAATTCATTTACCTGTTTTAAAATTATTCTTAGATCTTTGCTGCCTTCTAAAATTTCCTTTATTTCTTGGTGCTTTACTTTGTCAAATGATTTTGTATAATCTATGAAACATAGATCTAAAAAAAGAATGAAATGCAACAAAAAGGAGATCCTAAAGCTATATACAAACAAATTGAGGAAATAACAGGAAGAACGACGCAATAAAAAAATGGATGTCTACGATCAAATGAAGGAGAACTGTTGATTGATCAAGAAAACATAAGGGAACGACGGGCAGAATACATTAAAGATCTTTATAATGATGAACGAACGGAAGTAAATATAAAGGATAATGGAGAAGGACCAGAAATGCTCAGAGAAGAAGTGGAAGATGCCTTGCGCAATATGAAAGCAGGCAAAACTCCTGGGCCAGATAATATAACTAAAGAAGAGATTGAAGCCATGGGTGATTTTGGAATAGAAATAATAACACAAATATGGAATGATATCTACAACAGCGGATATATACCAGACGACATGCTCAAATCAATATTCATAGCCCTACCAAAGAAATCGTGTGCGAATGAATGCGATGATGATCGCACAATAAGACTTATGAGTCATATGACTAAGATATTACTAAGAATCATCATGCAAAGAGTGCGAAACAAAATCAGTCCAGAAATTAGCGATGAACAGTATGGTTTTGTTAGAGATAAAGGAACAAGCAATGTCATTTATATCATAAGATCTTTAGTAGAAAGAGCCATAGAAGTGAAAACAGATCTGTACCGATGATTCATGGATTACACCAAGGCATTTGACAAAGTAAAGCACCAAGAAATAATCAAAATTTTAGAAAATATTAACGTAGACAGCAAAGATCTAAGAATAATAAAGAACATATACTGGCAACAAACAGTGGCCATAAGAACTGGAAACCAATTGGGAATGTTTCAACATATAAAACAGAGTGTTAGACAAGGTTGTGTGATGTCACAATATTTGTTTAATATTTATAGTGAGATTATTTTAAGATCCATAAGGCGCATGCCTGGAATAACAAGTGGAGGTCATAATATAAATAATCTAAGGTATGCTGATGATACAGTCTTAATCGCGAAGAGTGAAAATGAGTTACAAGAAATGTTGGACATAATAGTGAAAGAAAGCAAAAGTAAAGGACTCAGCCTTAACAGCAAAAAGACAGAGGTAATGGTAACAACAAAGAAAAAGACATCACCTCAGTGCAAAATAAAGACAAGTGGAACAATATTAAAACAGGTAAATGAATTTAAATATTTGGGAACTTTGTTAACCTCAGACGGAAGATGTACAAAAGAGGTGAGATGCTGAATGGCTCAGGCAAAAGCAGCTTTCCAAAAAAATGAGGTAGATATTATGCAATCCATTCTTGACAATAGAAACAAGAAAAGAAAAAAAAAGATTTCTTAAATGTTATGTAGAGCCAGTCTTAACATATGGATACGAATCATGGACAATAGGACAACAGACAAGAAAATCACTGGAGTCTGTAGAAATGTGGTTTTATAGAAGAATGTTGAGAGCACAATGGACAGCTAAGAAGAGTAATGAAGATGTTCTGGGAGAGGTCAAAGCAAAAAGAGAGCCAATTTCCAATATTAGGAAGAAACAATCATCATGTGTTGGCCATGTAATGAGAAGAGAACAACTGGAATACATTGTAACAACTGGAAAAATTGAGGGACAAAGAGATAGAGGGAGGCAAAGAAAAAAAAAACAGACAGCTTAAGAGAATGGCTTGGCAGAAGGTCAACAACAGAAATGATAAATAGCTGCCGAGATCGAAAGTTGTGGAGAGACATGATCACCTACGCTAGCAGGCCCGGTACTTGATGACGATGTTGACGTCCCATTTCAGAACGATGCAAATTATTAATCCTTCCTTTTAAAGTTTGTTTTTTCGGCTTCTTTATGCCTTTAACTATTTTAGGTATTCCCAAAATTAATTTATTTTTGAAAGCGATATCACTGAAGACAACACGCATCTTTTCTATTTGTCCACTTCTATGGCCGTGAACCCTGAACAATTACTTTTTAATAATTGTGTTTTATAATATAAATTATATATTATATATATATATATATATATATATATATATATATATATATATATCTATTGACCTTTCGAGCCGTAGCCGGCCCATAGGGCGTAGACCAAGATACACCTTCTCCTATATGAATTTTTTGTTCTAGCAGTTTTCTTTTAAAGATATTTTATCAAATCTCGCCATCTGTCTCTGTTCTGTGCAAGCAGTTCTATCTCATTGAGGGAGCCGATTCCTGCTGCTCTTGCCTCTCTCATCAATGTTCTTCTCAGTGTCTCCCTGGGTCTTCCTCTTTTTCTTTTACCTGTTGTTTCCCATATGAGGGCTTGCTTTGCTATTCGATTATTATCTCTTCTCATCACATGTCCAACGTTTGACAATCGTCTTTTCTTTATTACTGAAGTGGTTGATTGGCGATTTCTCTAATTTCCTCGTTTGTTTTGAATTCGTTCCATTCTATACCAAGTATTTTCCTTAGACATTTATTTTCGAATGCGTTCAACTTTGTTTCTATATCTCTTGTTTTTTTTCCAGCTTTCACACGCATACGTAAGGGTTGATAGTACATTTGATTTGAATAGCCTAAGTTTTGTGTTTGTGCTGATGAGTTTTGATTTCCACAACTTTTCAAGGCTTCTATATATATATATATATATATATACTCAATTTACATTTGTTTAAAAATGACATAAATGAAACAATGACCATATATTTCATCATCATCATCATTGAGTGCCGTCGCCGCATCGAAGATTGGCTACCATGGAGCGCCATTCCCCTCTGTCTCTTCATTTGATGGTGCAGATAGTCATTGGTTGATTTGTCCATCTTTTGATGTTACTCGTCCATTTTAGTCTTAGTCTGCCTCCCCCTATTTTACCTTATATTTTCCCTTCCAATATTACTTTTATTAGGCTGTTGTGTCTTTTAACATGCCCCAAACATTTTATTTGTCTTGTTCTAATTGCGTTTAGTAGTTCTCTTTTCATTTTAAGTTGTTTTAAAATTTCATCGTTTTTTCTTTTCGTTTCTTTCCGTCCAATTCTACGTTTTCTTCTATAAATCCACATTTCAAAGGCTTCAATTATCTGTTCTGTTTTCTTGTCTAATGTCCATGTTTCTGCACCATACAGGAATATTGAGAATATGTAAAGTTTTGCTAATCTTAGTTTTAGCCCTGGTGTTATTTGTTTTGATGTTAGGATACTTTTCATAGCATTAAAATTACTTTTTGCCATTCCTATACTTTTGTTTATTTCATTTGTACATTTTCCGTCACTGTTTATATTCTACCCCACGTAGTTGTAACTCTGAACTGTCTCCAGCTGTATTCCTTCAACTTTGTTGTTTAATTGTGGATCTTGAGAATTGTCTTTGTTCATGATCATAATTTTAGTCCTTTTGATATTCATATCTAGTCCATATTTTTTGCTTGTCATGTTTATTACATTAAGTAATTGTTGTAGATCTTTAGGATTTTCTGCTAGTAGTACAGTATCATCAGCATATCTTAGGTTATTGATTATCCTTCCATTAATGTTTAGGCCTGGCATCTCTGAGATGTTTTTAAAGATTTGTTCAGTGCATAGATTGAACAAGCTTGGTGATAGGATGGATCCTTGTCTTACTCCTCTTTTTATATCAATGGTTGTAGAGTTCTCTTTGTTATATTTTATTATTGCTGTTAGCTCCCAGCGAATCCATATATTTAACCCTGCATTACTTCATACCCAAATGCAATAACATCAGCGATTCATTATAAATCACTATCTTACATGTGCAAGTGTTCTCACTGACACGCCCACTGTAGAGGTTAAAGAAAAACGAGAAGGCCACGATGACAACAACCATGGTAACGCCCAGATTAATCAGTAACGTCCTGGAGTTCAGTAATGTCTGCCTCATAATGTACAGGTGGTAGTTTAGAGCTAGAGGTCCCAAAAATCGAAGGATCTTCATGAACAGCACACTACTGATGCAAGCTGTGTAGATCTCGTCATAAAGGAAGACAGTATCAAAAGAAACGAATTCATCTGAAAAGAAAGAAAAAAAGAACAATTTACAAATGTGAACTATAAAGCTTTATTGTTATGTTTACTTGTTTTGTTAAGAAAAGAAAGAAAGAAAGCACCTTCACGCCAAGTGGTTACGTAGAGTGAATATGACGTAAATACACATATTTTTTCAGTTTAATTTCCAGAACATTTATTTTTAGTAACGTGGTTGGTATTACGTCAGTGCCACTTTTCTTCTCCATAGAAAATCCAGTACCTAATGAATGTCCAGTTCACTAACCTCTGAGCTGTCGCGGATCCCGTATAAAGTAGCGGTAGTTGGAAAATATAAATCAGTCGATTAATAAAAAGGTAATTCTAATTGCTTATGTAAATGAAACAAAATAGGCATAGATATATAAGTTATATAAGATATATATATATAATATATAAGGAAACGAAGATGAAAAATGAAAACAAAATATTAAAAGCTGAAAAAAAAATTAGAAGAAAATCTATCATCGAAAAATGTCACAACTACAGAACAAGAATGATATAACACTGGAGGTAAACGGGCACGCTACAACACTGGAGGCAAACGGGCACGCTACAACACAAACATCATCCCATAGTTGTGTTGCTACCAATGGCATACCTGGACTCTAGACTCCTGAAGAATTAGAAAAATAACTACTACCAAGGTGAAATGTGTTAGACGAATGGCAGGAACAAGTCTAAGAGATGAGATCAGTAATGAAGCACTCAGAAAAGAGCTAAGAATAATTCCCACTTCGAAAACTTAAAGAAAGAACAGATACAATGGTCTGGCAAAGCGATAAAAAGAAAGATCAAAATCCATCATAAAGAGCCTTCAATAAACGTTACGAGAATACAAGACCCAAGGGCCGACCACGAAGAATCTGGATAGATGGAGTATTAGAAAAACTAGGAAATATAACAGCAGAAGAAGCCAACAACAGAGCAAAAGATCGCAAAATATACCTCCCTTCTACGAAATATATGAATAGCAAATGAGGAAGGGAAGAAGAAGATTAATATATGCATAACTACAATTTTAAAAAAAAAGCATTAACATAAGAATGAACGGAGGAAGAGTAAGACAAAACAGAAACACAAACCGAACAAAAACAAGCAGAAAAGATTATAAGCAAAGAAATAAAACAGAAATACAAACAGAACAAAAAACAGCAGAAAATATTATAAGCAAAGAAATAAAAGAGAAGAGTAACAATAAAGGTGTGAACTTATGTTGAAGTTGAGCAGAGCGACTTTGTGTCTAAATCATGACTACCTCCTCTCAGTCGCTGAGGTGATAGGTCCTTAACGATCGGCTGTGACGGCCGCAAATTGCAGTTTTAGGTTCAAAATGGATGGTCGCAACATGAGAGTGAATTATGTATGGGCCTCCAAACGTTATAACCTGGTGTAGACTCATTATCTTGGCTATAAAAAGCAGTAATAGATGCAATCGTATGGTTTTAGCTTACAACCATCCTCATCATGTGCCATACCGGTTGCCGTAGGCGATCATATCCTTCAACAATCTTTAATCCACCGTGCATCGTATTAATTCTGTTGTTGGCTGTTTTCCATGCCACGACACCAAGCTATCTAGTATTTTCTCTATTTGTCGTCCGCGATCTCTCTTTCCCCGTATTTTCCCAGTTATAACCAAATATTCCAAGTTTCCATTTTTCATGATCTGTCTCTCTTGTCTATTTTGATGTATTGTCTGTCTCCCTTGTCTGTTTTGACGCATTGACGTATTTTGTAGTGTATGTCTCTCCACAGAAAAGCCCCTTTTAGCAGCTACATCTGAACGTTTCAGATCGTCCTCCAGTACAACTGTAACCACACAACAATTTTCACATTTACAACAGCTCTGCATATTTATACGTTTCCCTCTCGACATAGTAAAACAAGAAAAAAAAATTAGAAAAAAAAAGAAAAAAAATAGAAAAAAAAAACCTTACTTGTGTTTCTGTGAATAAACTCCAGAAGAACAGTTATTTTTTTTCAGACTAATCATTGTTTATAAGGAGAAATCATAACCAATGCATTTCTCCGGTGTGCAAATCTCTTACTGATATAGTAAAACAGAAGCACAACGAAAGACACATATCTTACTTGGGTTACTGTGAACAAACTCCAGAAGAAGGGTATTTTTTCGAACTATTCATTATTTAGTAAAAAGTAAAGAGCCCCCGTCATGCCAAGTGACGTATAGGGAATATGGTGATAGTGACCATACATTTTACAGACCTTCAGCACATGCTTTTGGGGTAATCTGGTTGGTATTACGCCAGTGCCGCTTTACTTTCCCAGAAAAAAATCCGGTACCCATTTAAGGCTGGGTGAATCCGGAAGCGTCGATTGGGATCGAGCCCTACCTCTTGTCCTTTGTAGTCCAGTTCTATTCATTGTTTACTAAGGAGAAGGTAAGGTAAAGTACGAGACTTGAACCGGTGTCTTACCACGCGAGTTTACACCCATATGTGCTCGGCCGCCTATCCAGAAATGTTCGGATATTTCTGTATAGTGTCACCTCAAGCATCGAAACTCAGATGCGAGGCGACATTCCTCACCTTCCCAGGGTAATACCCTGGTACCCATTTCTGCCAACGGCTGGGTCGACCGTGGGGGTATTTTTTGTTGTCGTCCAACCACGAGTACAATTCACACTGCTCCCAGCGGGAATCGAACACGGGTTGTCCGAACGTCGGTAGTCCAGTCGAGTGGTTTTCCCAATTAGGCTACCACGGCCCCCGAAACTTAGGAAAAATCATCACCAATGCGTTTCTCCAGTATGCAAATCTCTTACTAATGTAGGAAAACAGAAGCAAAAATAAAGTCACATATCTTACTTGGGTTATTGTGAATAAACTCAACAAGAGCAATAGTGTTGCTAATACGCATTGCGTACGTCACGATTGCAGCCAGGGAGACTAGCAACTCTAGTGATTCCACGAGAACGTCTAATCCAAGTTTGGGCCTTCCTTTAGATGTCAACTGAGCACAGGTCAACATATGAATCAGTTGACAGATACGTATCAGAACTGGAAAAATTAAATTAGGAGTAATATTTGTGAATGTGCAAATATATGTCTCATGTAGCCTTTATTTAAATATGTTATCATCATCATTATGTGCTATGCCGGTTGACTTAGGCGATCATGTCCTTCCATAATTTTCTATCTATAGTGCATCGTATCAATTCTGTTGTTAATTGTTTACCATGCCTTGACACTAAGCTATCAGGTATCTTCTTTTTTTTTTGTCGTCCGCGATCTCTCCCGACCGGCATTTTGTCAGTTGTAACCAAGTATTCCAACATTCCTCTTTTCATGATGTGCCCGAAAAAATGTCGTGTTGATATTTTGTAGGTGCTCCCTCTTTGTGTTGATCTCTTTGAGAATTTTCTCGTTGGCCTTTTTTTTAGCTGTCCAGGGATATTCTTCTGAGAAATCCCATCGCTGTGGCCTCTAATTGTATTTCATGTGTTCGTCTACTGTCCATAATTCGCTTCTATAAGTCAGAATTCGATCTAGATAGAACTGACGAACTATCTTTCTCACTTCTTTCGAGATATACTTTTTGGTATAAGGCGTTTTTTTTTTCATTTACTGATATGCTCTTGTGGCCTGAGCTATTCTGCTTTTAAATACATATTTTACTAAATAAAGAAGTTGAAATTGTCATTATTGTTATGTAGATAGGGATTTTGTAAATGAACAAAAGAGAAACCAAATATTAAATATGCTCTATCATTTCACACAACTTGTTCGACATATTAGAAGTGATAAACGTCCAAGATACGCTAGGTTTCTGAAAAACCAGCAAGAAAGTGGAACTATCATCATGCACACATTTATTTAAAATAAAAATACAATGATATCGAGTAGTTCAACTAGCAGTAAGGCAAAGAAATGCAAATGAATGCATAAAATTGTGAAGCTGCAGTCAAGCTGAATGTGAGGGAAAATTGGGTCTACTAATCACGTAAAGCTTTTAACATACCATTCTTTCTATATTTTCAATTTTCCCTAAACTAGCAGATGGACGAAACAGACCACGACGTTTCGGCAACTGCCTTTAGCATATACAAAACAACATGTTCTCTGTAGCTCTGCTCGAGACCTAGCATAGTATTTCATATGTTGTATATTTTATATTTGAGTTTTTTATTATTTGATATTTTATTTAAAGGTAATGTATGAGACTAGAACCGGCGTCTTAGCACTCGAGTTTTCACCAATATGTGCTCGGCCGCCTATCCAGAAGTGTTCGGAGACTTTTAAATGGTGACGCTTCAAGCATCGAAACTCACGATGCGAGGCGACATTCCTCACCTTCTCAGAGTACTACCCTGGTACCCATTTCTACGAGCGGCTAGGTCGACCGCGAGGGTATTTTTTTTCCAACCACGAGTACAATTCACACTGCTTCCAGCGGGAATCGAACACGGGTTGTCCGAACGTCGGTAGCCTAGTTTGGTGGTTTTCCCAACTAAGACACTGCGCCCCCATTGATTTGATCTCCACTCACATTTTAACTTATCTGCTGAAAACGACCTTTTGATTTTGCCAGAGTATTGGGACGTAAGCATAATACCAGGTAAGTGTTTCGTTCACGCTTTACAACGCATTTAAATATGGTGGCAGTGCCGATAATTTTCAATTAAAAACACATTTTATTTGTCACGTGATGAACATCATGCCAGGCCGCCATGCGTTCCCAGCAAAATAATCAATGCTACCAGTTTCACAGACTAGCTGAACCTGACTATGTGTAGAACCGAAACAAATATCAACCATGTCTAGGAACTGAACTCTTCTGGTCAATTTTGAGCGTCCCGACCGTTCATCCATCGCGATTAAAAAAATTAAGTACCAAATGCAAATATGAATGCCTCAAATATTAGCTAGAATAACATAAATGACATAAACCCTTGAAAGTTAAAATCTTTTTAGAAAGATAAGAACATCACCATTGACTGTAAAATCTTTTTAGAAAGATAAGAACATCACCATTGACTGTAAAATCTTTTTAGAAAGATAAGAACATCACCATTGACTGTAAAATCTTTTTTAGAAAGATAAGAACATCACCATCAACTGTAAAATCTTTTTAGAAAGATAAGAACATCACCATTGACTGTAAAATCTTCTTCTTCTGCGATCATGGCTCATTCAGACTAGGATTCCGGACTTTCTTATGAAGGCAGCTGTCTGTTTAAGTGATTCGGTTGCCCCGTATAGTTTCTCTTCCAGGGAGGTGGGTGTGGACCACATTGTCCTTCACAGGTCTGTGTACTGGGAGCAATCCTGTAGAACGTGTTTTGTTATCATGTTGTCCTGAGTACAGTGGCATTGTTTTTTTTTTATTTATAACAAATTTATAACAAATGATACAAAATAATTAACAAGTGGTCGACTCACTCTAAAATCAGGCTGGTGCGCTCCTTTGGTGTATTTAAATCAATTTTTCTATACACTTCTGAAACATGGACCATTATAACAGAGCTACTGAAGAAAACATAAGCTATGAAGATGACATGTTATCGTAAGATTTTGCTCCTCATCTCTAGCTTTGATCGTACCACAAATACAAGATTCGCAAAAGGATACAACAAGCAATAGGAGGACATGATGATCTTTTTAACTATTGTGAGGAAAGATAAAACGAAATGATCACTCTCACGATTGCCTGGTCTAGCAAAGATCATTTTGCAAGAAATTACGAAAGGAGTGAGAAGGAGAGGTAGACAGAGACAGCGATGGAAAGATAACATAAAAAAGAATGGACGAGCCTGTACTTTGTGGTGTCTCAAATAATGACCGAATAAAGAGAAAAATAGAGGACTGGCAGTGGTGGGCCCTCAGGGTTGTGAGATAAGGAAGAAGACACATTTCAAATTGTACAATATTTGGTTTCCGGTGCTGGCCCAAGTAAATCACTATTAGTAAAATTAAATAACCGACCTATTTTGTAGTCACTTACATAAGAGCGCAAATACCAGCTCTATTAGAAGAACTAAATAGTCCCAGACCGTGGTGTAGGGATACAACTTGGCTGACCGAACATCCACTCTGGTGATGGCGCCACCAAATGTCGGGATCTCTTCTAGGACTTTCACCTGGTATTAAAGAAAATACGAGACAGACCACATTTGTTACTTACAGATGTAAACAGACGTGCATTATAAGTTAATTATATTCATTGCCCGTTATATTATTGCATTTAATTTACCCCATTTTATGAATTTATATTGTAAATCTATCACATTTGTAGATTTATTATCAAAACTGGCATTTAACATGACATTCTTGGTATTTTCAAAAATGATATACAATAAGAATCATCATGAGAAGAGTGCGAAACAAAATCAGTTCAGAAATTAGTGATAGGCAGTGTGGTTTATACAAGTTTATGCAGCAGACAGTCTAGAGGAAACAATTGGTAAATTTTACGAGTTAATTGTGGCACTTCATAAATGCAATCCACATGAAAACACCATAGTTCTAGGGGATTTTAACGCAAAAGTAGGAAAGGAAAGAGTTGAGGAAGTAGTTGGTCTTTGTGGCTTAGTCGAGAGGAATGAAAGAGGTGAGAAATTTATTGACTGGGCAAGAACACACGACATGATAATAGGAAACACCTGGTGTAAGCAACATCCAAGACGTCTGTGGATATGGAAAAGCCCAGGGGACAACGCACGTAATCAAATTGATTATATAATGATAAGCAATATATTTAGAAACAGTCTGGTGTGTGTGAAAACTAGACCAGGGGCAGATTGCAATAGTGATCATATACCAGTTGTGGGAAAGCTTAGAGTAAAATTGAAAACAACAAATCGAGCCTCAGTTAACCCATCAGTTAACCCATCAAGTTAAATTTAGATTTACTAAAATCAGACAAGAAGCTGCAAGACAAATATAAAATCACCATTCAGAACCGGTACAATGCAATAGAGAAGATACAAAGCATTGATGAGCAGTGGGAAATGCTAAAAAAATCAATGCAACAAACATCAAAAGAGTTCATACCACCAGTGAGGACAAATTCAAGAAAGAAATGGATGACAGAAGACATTTTGCAGCTAATGGATACAAGAAGACATAAAGAAAATAAAGATGAGTATAAGAGATTAAATAAAGAAATTGTAGTAAAATGCAATGAAGCAAAAGAGGAATGGCTAAAAGAGAGATGCAAGGAGATTGAAATGCAACAAAAAGGAGATCCTAAAGCTATATACAAACAAATTGAGGAATTAATAGGAAGAAAAAAGCAATAAAAAAATGTATGTCTAAGATCAGAGGAATGAGAACTGTTGATTGATCAAGAAAACATAAGGGAACGATGGACAGAATACGTTAAAGATCTTTATAATGATGAACGAACGGAAGTAAATATTAAGGATGATGGAGAAGGACCAGAAATACTCAGAGAAGAAGTGGAAGATGCCTTGCGCAATATGAAAGCAGGCAAATCTCCTGGACCAGATAATATAACTAAAGAAGAGATTGAAGCCATGGGTGATTTTGGAATAGAAATAAAAACAAAAATATTGAATAATATCTACAACAGCGGATATATACCAGACAACATGCTCAAATCAATATTCATAGCCCTACCAAAGAAATCGTGTGCGATTGAATGCGATGATCATCGCATAATAAGCCTTATGAGTCATATGACTAAGATATTACTAAGAATCATCATGCGAAGAGTGCGAAACAAAATCAGTCCAGAAATTAGCAATGAACAGTGTGGTTTTGTTAGTGATAAAGGAACAGGCAATGCCATTTATATCATAAGATCTTTAGTAGAAAGAGCCATAGAGGTGAAAACAGATCTATACCTATGTTCCATAGATTACACCAAGGCATTTGACAAAGTAAAGCACAAAGAAATAATAACAATTTTAGAAAGCATTAACGTAGATAGCAAAGATCTAAGAATAATAAAAAACATGTACTGGCAACAAACAGCGGCCATAAGAACTGGAAACCAATTGGGAAAGTTTCAAGAAATAAAACAGGGTGTTAGACAAGGTTGTGTGCTGTCACCAGATTTGTTTAATATTTATAGTGAGATTATTTTAAGATCCATAAGGGGCATGCCTGGAATAACAATTGGAGGTCATAATATAAATTATCTAAGGTATGCTGATGATACAGTATTAATCGCTAAGAGTGAAAATGAGTTACAAGAAATGTTGGACATTATAGTGAAAGAAAGAAAAAATAAAAGACTCAGCCTTAATAACAAAAAAGACAGAGGCAATGGTAACAACAAAGAAAAAGACATCACCTCAGTGCAAAATAAAGACAAGTGGAACAATATTAAAACAGATAAATGAATTTAAATATTTGGGAACTGTGTTAACCTCAGACGGAAGATGTACAAAAGACGTGAGATGCAGAATGGCTCAGGCAAAAGCAGCTTTTAAAAAAATGAGGAAGATCCTATGCAATCCATTTTTGACAATGGAAACAAGAAAAAGAGTTCTTAAATGTTATGTAGAGCCAGTCTTAACATATGGATGTGAATCATGGACAATAGGACAACAGACAAGAAAATCACTGGAGTCTGTAGATATGTGGTTTTACAGAAGAATGTTGAGAGTACCATGGACAGCTAAGAAGAGTAATGAAGATGTTCTGACAAAGGTCAAAGCGAAAAGAGAGCTAATATCCAGTATCAGGAAGAAACAATCATCATTTTTTGGCCATGTAATGAGAAGAGAACAACTGGAATATATTGTAACAAGTGGAAAAATTGAGGGACGAAGAGATAGAGGGAAGCAACGAGAGAAAATATTTAATCAGGTTAAGAGAATGGCTTGACAGAAGGTCAACAACAGAAATGATAAATAGCTGCCGAGATCGAAAGTTGTGGAGAGACATGATCCCTACGCCAGTAGGCCCGTACGCGATGATGATTTCTCTGCTAAGTTTTGCCTTAGCACAGCCTCAAATAATGTTATACCATTCCTTATGCATGATTTTCATGATTTGGGATCACTTGCCAGATGTTCCCAGTCATTTTCACAGATGGAGAAGTCATTCAGAGAGGATTTACAGATATCTCTGTATCGTAGTATAGGTCTGCTGATCTGTCTTTTTCCGTGTATTAGTTCACCATATAGTACTAAAATGTGGATGCGTTTTTCTTCCACTCGCTGGACGTGCCCCAGCCATCTAAGTTTTCGACATCTGTGCATCGTCATGATTGTTGGGGTCTTAGCACGTTGCAGGACAGTTAAGTTGGTTATTTTGTTCTGCCATTAATAAACTCTACAATTGTAGCTATATGACAGCTACAAGAATAGTAATTGCACAAATAATCTCAATGATTTGACTTCCACACGAACAATCACACTCTACACATCACTTCAACTTCTTTAAGATGTAATAATTATCGTAATGGATCTTTATTCTCTTCCATCGCAGTGGCATAAAAATAGGAGAAGTAAAGAGAAAACATGCATGACAAGAACATAAAATGACACTAAATCAAAATAATAGCAACAATATCAGCCCCTCTTTCAACTATGTCTGTTCTACAAGTGGAAGAGACTGTTATTCTAGAATATGACTTTTTATCCATAACAAACGCTGTGATCGTTTTTGAGCGACTTTTATAACACATCGATTGCTCTCCCTAGATCAATAAAAAGCTCATTATTAAAATACACTTTAAGTGATATCAACTTAACGATAACACTTGACAGAACCGGCCAAATACCTGTGTGAACAGTCTCGTGTTGGCATTGAATACTGTAAACTCAGTGAGCACAGCTCTCGTCAGGTGGTCAAGCCAGTTGAGTTTCTTCATCGTCTTGACTGATTCCATCGCCATGCTCTGTTCCTGCGCCAAGACAACTTGATAACCTCCAGGGAGATAAGAAGCAACAGTCCCTGACTCACTGAGGCTCCACTGGCTTCCTACTGCATAAGTGAACCATGTTGAGCTGCAGTTGACCTTGCATGGAACCCAATCTAAAATAGGAAAAACAGTTATGATTACATTTATATTAGTTTCTCATTTCTCTTACACATCATCTAGTTCAAGGTGACAGATACAATTGTAGTCTGCTCTACTAGCGGTCTCATGCATTTTCATTGAGTCTGTTGTAGAAAGTATTTGTTTGCTGTTGTGTTTCCATCTTGTACTGTAGCGTCCTTGTCCTCTGCACCATCCTTTTTCTCTTATATGTGTCTTCTTATCTTGTTTCACAAGGCACTCACTCCATTTATAGATATATAGATATATACTACTGTGTTTGTTAATGAAGGTTATTTACATAAAATGTTTCACATACATTTTTGTAGATAAACAAAATATTGTAAGAATGAAAATATTGGAGAACAAGTGTAGTACTATTGAGAGTCACATTTTAGAAACAGCAGATTAAAAAGTTTGCATACGCAAAATAATTACCTGCAAAGAACATCTCAACAGCAAGTATTTATACGATTCTAAAAAAGAGATAATAAAGGACATTAGTGAAATAACAAATGCACAGCAGCAAACTGTAATGAAATGACTATTTCCATCAGTGTATTGCAGAATGCTGTTAAGAACATTCATTTATTTCTCAACGTGTTATTGTATATGGGGAAAAATAAGAACGTACACAGAACATTTAACAGAACATTTTATTTCAGTATTGTAAGAAATAAACGTCTAAAACTGGATCAATTGAATGACTCCTGGTGGAAGTAATGATAGTAATTAGTTGGTTACAGTAACACCTACATTACCTTCACCGTCTTCTTGTTCAGTTTGCGCTTCTAACACCAAATTTCTGCTGCAGTTGAATTAGGGGACAATCAATCCGTGACTTCTGAATGTATTTGTTGCTCCTAACTAATTTTCTCAAGCAATATTCCCAATGAATGCCCACTATAAATGTTCTCTTTTAGTTCCCACTTAATATCGGATTCATAGATTACGAAATGGCATGTGCAAAATTTAGACAGAAAAAAATATTTGGAAGTTGCTGAGTTTTTACGGAAAGTCCATAAAGTTTATTAGCCTGATAAGAACAATGTATGAAGGAATGAAATGTAGTGGTCTGCAAGAAGGGCAGCTTACGGAAGCATGTAAAATAAGAACAGGAGCAATAAGGCAGCGATGCCTTCTATCTGTATTTCTATTTCTACTGGCCATAGATTGGATTTTGAAAATAACCCAGAAAAATAGAAGTGGAATCCAGTGGTCACTGACCAAGCAACTTAATGATTTAGACTTTGTTGATAACATAGCTTTTATATCACATACTCATCAACAGGAGCAAGACAAAATGAACATACTTGATGAGAGATCACATGAGCTGGGACTGAAAATAAATAGATAAGACCAAAATTATGAGAGTTAATGTAGTTGGCAATAACCAAATAACAAAAGGAGAAAAACCTCTACTAGACGTACAATTTTACATATATCTGAGCAGTAATATAGACAAAGAGGGAGGAACAGAGAATGATACCAAAATAAGAATATCAAAAGCAAGAGGAGTTTTCAGTACACTAGGAAACATATGGTAATCCAAAGAAATTAGATTAAATACAAAAATAAAAATATTGAACTCCAATGTTATTTCAGTCATATTTTATGGCTGTTAAACATGGAGAACAACAAAACTGACAATCATGAAGATACGGACTTTCAAATTGATGCTTGCGCAGAATAAAAGGATGGAAATTGCAAGAAAAAATGTTTAACATAGCATTATGGAAATGTACCAGTCAAACACCAGTGGATAAAGAGATACAACAAAGACGATAGCGCTTTACAGGACACACACTGGGGAAGCCAACTGAGTGTATTACACAACATACCCTTTTTGGAATCCCGAGGGAAAAAGACAAAGAGGAAGACTAAAATATTCTTCGAGAAGACAGATGAAAGTAGAGATGAAGATTATGGGGAAGGCATGGAATGATCTTAAAAGAATGGCAAGAAATAGAACGGCTCGGAATGTGTTTGTCGAAGAACTATGCTCCACAGGGAGCTGAGAAAGCTAGAAGAAGAATAAGTATCCTAATGTTCTGAAACGATTTTCCAAATCAAAGTTTGTAATTACCATAAACATGTGGCACAACACCAGCTAGGCAGTAACATTGCAATTACTGAGGGCATGCATCTTCCCAATAGCAACATACAGTCAAGTGTGGACTATTTCGCAAACAACAAAAAATGAAAAGGAAAAGGTTCTTTTGAATAAAATACCAAAATTCTGTAGAACAATTATTTAGATACTTTGGATAAAGAAAAACAGCAATGGAGATGTATTGAAAGACCTATACATTGAAAAGAATTGGCTTATAACATCATCTTATAGGAGAAGCTATAATACTGCAACGACGTTAAAGCATTAGTGGACTTGAAAGAAAAATAATGGAGGGATTGATTCCGAGAAGACGTGACAGGGGCAGAGAAGAATGCGGTTTCAAGACGTAAAAGAGATATTGAGCATGATAAAAAAGGAAGTGGGAGATCTGGCTAGAAATAGAGATCCTTTCAGACGAGCTGTGATAAGTGCAATGTTCTGCAAAGGTCACGCGACCTGATGATAACTGTTTCAAATGACCAATCTCTTAGTCTCTCGCGGAAACGAAAATAGTGACAGATTGATTTTTGATTTCGTATCAATAATTGATGTTAGAAGAGCACCATGTCCTCAAATAGTCAAATATCTGAACATTCTTCATTAAAGTATAGTCATAGAACGTGCGAACTTTAGAATCACGAAAAAATGTAATTAAGTAAGATCATGGGAAGACTTCTGGCTATGACGAAAGACAGGTTAATTAAAGGGCAGCTGGGATCGTCTACGTCCTTTCTCGTTTGCTCCTTTAGTGATTAAAGTTGATTTGTCAATGGTAATACAATAATAATATTTATATTACAAATGTAATTATTTTTTCTTAAGTTTACTCGTCTCCCAGTTACGCACATATTTCATTTGTGAAAGTTTTACAGTTAGATGAAACCTATTAAGTCATACATCTTCAAGTTTCGGAAACCATCATAATTTATGAGTCAATAATCAAGATAACACAAATGAAAGAAATACATTTTAAGGAAGAAGATAAACAGCTGTTTCTGCTCGTGACATTTACGGCCTGAGAGCTGAACACAATTATTGATCTGCTCACTGTAGACTTTAGGCTTCATAAACTGATTGGCTTCACTGCAGGCAGAGCACTCTCATAATTGCAACTCACCTGTTCCGGCAACTAACAAAATGTTCATCCTGATCATTCAAATTTCCTACATGTACAATAGTTGAACAGGCAGAACGTAGGTCTTCTTTTATCTCTGTCCACACCAAGAACGTAGTAGACTGTAGTAGAAACGAGATTCTTGAGTTGTTTAAAACATTTTATTTAAAGTGAATAAAAACAAGAAGGAGCACTTCTTAATTAAACATACTTTCCAAAAGTCCCCTGTTTCTATCGTGGCCTCACGGTATTCAGACTGGCATCGAACTGGTCGATAGAAGTGGTCTCGGATCACTGGCTTGACTGTACAGTTGCCTGAAGAAATGACAATTGTCAATAGTATGTTAAATTGAGATCACAACTACAAACAGCAGATGAGCTGAAAGCGCTCTGCGACTCATAACTGATGCTGGCATCCAGAACAGTGAATTGGAACTAATTAAAATCATATTACGCTTTACCGCAATGGCTGTATAGACAGACTAGCCAGCCAGGATAAATCACTACGGGTTGAATAGGAAAGACAAACCAGACTTTTACAAATGTGAATAGTTATACCTAGTATCATATAACGGAAGGCGTGGTTCTAAGAAGACCAGACAGGGGCAGACCAAGAAGTAGGTGGTTTCAACTCATCAAAGAGACCGTGTACATCAGAACAGAAGAAGTGGGAGATCTGGCTAAAGACATAGATTCTTTCTGGTGGACTGTGATGACCGCAACGTTTTGCAAAGAGCACACAATGCTATTACCCTGTCCCTTAACTTCATGCTACTTTCAAGTTTATAACAAGAGAGAAGCTGTGGATTACGTTTTGATATAACTTTTGTGGTAGGAACAATTGAATTGTTTTCTATTTTCTGCTTTTGCCTTTTTGTACCCTCTCTTGAGGCTTTGACCTTGAACTAAAGATCCCCTATCCTTTCTGTCCTCTGAATTTTCTAGTATTTTCTAGGTGGCATCGTTTCTTTGTGATCTCAGTTGTTTCAAGGTTTTATCTCCACGTATTTCTATGGTTCCCCTATTTCTTCTTTCCCTGTAGGTTCAAGATAAGAGCTTGTATTGTAAGGCTTGTAGTAGGCTTTTGAACCAGTTGATATGGCTATTTCTCCACGATCCTGAAGTCACAAGAGCTGGGCTAGAAGTGCTGACACCAAAACATTGCCCTAAGCTCAATGTAACTGAAACGTAATTACTTAACGATTCTTTCCTGTTGGTTGACGGAGTGGAGGTATATAGAAATAAACCTGATGGAAGAGGTGCACGTCGGCACTGAAATGTGCACACGTAATGAAGTATGAAAATAAACAAAAGCAAAGTAATACACACTTGTATGGTTTGACTATGTTTTTTTATATTGTAACAAGAACGCTCTTATGGACGTGAAAACAAAACAGAATAACAGAAATAATAAAGAAAACAAGCCTATTACTATCTTCAAGATGAAGAGAATGAATCATTATTGTTTGTTCATGTAGTGACATTGGAACAAGTGAAATAAACTGTGGCAGATAGAAGGACTGAAGTAAGAAGGAAAAATAGGAAACATGGATAAAGTGAAGATATATAGTAGACTAAAAATTTAAGAGAAGGGTATGATCATACGTCACCAAAGTCAACAAAGTCAATAGCACAATTAATACATTTATTAATACCTCAACGAGATAGTGATGGAGAGACATGATCTCTCTCAACAGGAATAATACGGTAATTGGTGATACCGATATGTTACTGGTTGCTTCTATCGGTACTTTCACTCTTGATTGTCCGTTTGTGTTCTAATTTTATCTACATTTAGTAAACTCGTAGTACAAAGTGACACATTAGCTATATTGCAAGAGATACAACTTTCTATGTTTTCTCTGTTGTTAAAATGGATACTGTTTGTGACACGAGGCACTTATATTTATACATATGCCATTTGGCGTCTTGACAGACGATCGATAGCAAGCAATCATGATTTGTCAGTAAGTGGTTATTAGTGCCCTATGCTGGGTACTGTATTACTGGGGCAGCTTCTCTCTTGGCTAAATCTGCCAATAGTGGATAGCCACATCAACCGCAGAATAAACAAGATGTTTTTGTCGTGTCTGGTCGCTTCTCCTTCCTCCTGTGCGTTTTGTCTTTATAATTTGACATCAACGCTTCCTCGAAAGTTGATGTGCCCTTTTTATGTTTGTTCTCGATGTGTTACGATCTGATTCCAGACTTTGCTAGTTTCTTTCGCTGATAGAGAATTCATCCAAAGTATTACATTTACATGTTGTACCATAGTTAACTTTCGCATAAGTGATATTTTAGTAGATCAATGACAACGAAATAACGCATTTCAGATGTTAATACATTCGAAATAGTTCAATGAGAAATATTCAATCCCGTCTTCCTCTCCTAAAAAAAAACAATATTAGCCAAACATAGATTGTTCAAAACAATTGTCAAATTGGTATACGAGAAGCATAAGCAACATAACAATAAGGAAACTGTAGACACATCAAACATTTACTTGGAGAGGACATTTCAGATTAGATGACCGAATCTCATTAGACATGATGAGGGCAAAGGCGCCTCCCTAACAGCAGAGCTGGAAGTTGTCATGGACCCACAGTTGATGGCTTGAGCCAGGATCGATGAACCAGAACCATTCAGACCCCGCTTCACCTGTCCGTGGTGCCTCCAGTAACAGACTAACCTGTTTAGTCTGGCCAAGTGAGTTGGGATCGAAGAGGGAGGACAACCCGGTACTCAAAAATAACATGCTCATGTCGGATGTGTTGGGCAGAAAGGTGCAAATATCACAGTTTTATTACAAACCACAACACAACGCAGAAACGCCCACTTAACGTCCTCTTAAGGGCGGATGATGAGAAGTGTATTCCTGTAGTCATCGGGTGAACGCAAGCAAGCATTAGACATGATGAACTCTGCTGACAATAAACCCACAAAGTAGAAAATGGTAGAAGACACGGGGATCAATGGTTGCATCCGTTGGCAACTACAAACTTTGCCGTACAATCTTTTACATGGAACCCACAAAGAAAAGAATAAAAACAAGGAATCTATAGAAACACATGGAGATCAGATACTGAGATAGAAAAGATTACAAAGACAAATAACACGTGGAGGAGATTAGTAGACGCAACAAAGAACAGAAAGGATTGCAGAGCTTAATTCTTCTACACGAACTAAAGTATGACCCACCTTTGACACGTTTCTGTGTGATACTAATTGGCGTAAGCAGGTAAATTTGAAGACCTGATATGAATCGTTGCTGGTATACACTGAGTAATTGATTATTGTAGTTGTACTTTGGAAATAGATGTGGAACTGCAGTCTTTTGGAGCCATTTGTAGAAATCATTGTAATTTGAAATGCCCTGCAAATAGAGACAAGAATGACGGAATATGTCATTACATTGAATAGAGGAGGTAGTTAAGGGAAGCATACAAGTGATGTCATATGTTTATAATTTTAGACTAATTCACAATTTGTTTGTGTAAATGTAGATTTGATAGTAAAATGTGAAGAATATGAGGACAGCATTATATCGCTAGAACACAACACAATTATTTTAGCAGACGAACGCAACATAATTATTATGTCATAGATTACAACAAAATTATTCCATCATAGACTAAGGCACAAATATTCTATAGAAGAATATACAGCACATTATTTGATCACATATAGCCAAATTTAGTACACTCCTGAGAGCTAACTTTTAAACAACTAAGGTCATCATCGAGGAACTTATACTTGTTTATGATGCAGCACTGGTTGCTGACGATGAAACTGTCCTGCAGTCAATTACTGACAATCTAGCAAGGTCATGCAACTTATTCTCTGTGTCAATAAGTGTCAAGAAGAGGGTCGTGCTTCAATAGAATGTAGCCATACCTGAAGATATAACGTTAAGTAAAACATTCCTTGAATCTTTGCAGAGATTCACCAACCTCGGTTCTATGGTCACAGCTACTATCTCACTTGATGATGAGATAAATGCCCGAATCATAAAGGCAGCTTCAACATTTGGTTACTTTAAAAATAGAGCATTGGCCAACACGTTACTAACATTCAGGGAAACGAGTTCAATTCATCAAAGCTGTGTACTGACGCATATTTCTAGATCAGAAACGTGGACTACCTGTACAGGGCAGGAGAGAAGGTTGAACAGCTTTCATGTGCGTTAACTTCGCAAGATTCGTCATCATCAAATGGCATGAGGAAGTACTAACTTAAATGTCTTGCAACGAACCAAACTCCCATCCATTTTGGTAACACAAAGTAACCAACTCTAAAGTCTTGTAACGAACCAAACTCCCATCCATTATGACAAGACAAAGTAACCAACTCTAAAGTCTTGTAACGAACCAAACTCCCATCCATTATGACAAGACAAAGTAACCACTCTAAAGTCTTGTAACGAACCAAACTCCCATCCATTATGACAAGACAAAGTAACCAACTCTAAAGTCTTGTAACGAACCAAACTCCCATCCATTATGACAAGACAAAGTAACCAACTCTAAAGTCTTGTAACGAACCAAACTCCCATAAACTCTAAAGTCTTGTAACGAACCAAACTCCCATCCATTATGACAAGACAAAGAAATAAACTCAGTCTTGTAACGAACCAAACTCCCATCCATTATGACAAGACAAAGAAATAAACTCTAAAGTCTTGTAATGAACCAAACTCCCATCCATTATGACAATACAAAGTAACCAACTCTAAAGTCTTGTAATGAACCAAATTCCCATACAGGATGACAATACAAAGTAACCAACTCTAAAGTCTTGTAATGAACCAAACTCCCATCCATTATGACAATACAAAGTAACCAACTCTAAAGTCTTGTAACGAACCAAACTCCCATCCATTATGACAATACAAAGTAACCAACTCTAAAGTCTTGTAACGAACCAAACTCCCATCCATTATGACAATACAAAGTAACCAACTCTAAAGTCTTGTAATGAACCAAACTCCCATACATTATGACAATACAAAGTAACCAACTCTAAAGTCTTGTAATGAACCAAACTCCCATCCATTATGACAATACAAAGTAACCAACTCTAAAGTCTTGTAATGAACCAAACTCCCATCCATTATGACAATACAAAGTAACCAACTCTAAAGTCTTGTAATGAACCAAACTCCCATACATTATGGCAACACCATAGGAGTAGGAGATTCAAATGTTCGGAGCATATGAGAAGAATGGACATCAATCGTGTACGTAAACAAATATTGTATGAGAAACTAAGGGACTGAAAGAGACTAAAGGGCCGACTAGGTGGTAAGGTTGCTTGCATGGCGTCTTTGAGAGAATTCTCTATTAGCGAAAGAAGCTGCGGAAGTCTAGCATCACATCGTAGCTCTTGGAGAACAAAAATACAATAAAACGGTACAGCAACATTTGATGAACAGATAAGGTAAAATCAGAAAACAAAATGGGAAAGGTGATGAGGCCAGACAATGGTAATGCATCTTGTTCATTCTGCGGTCGAGTCTGGTTAAGGAGAAGTGAAATAATAAATACAGAAAAAAATGGTATGTTAAAGCTCTATATAACAAGTGGACACCACAAATCTGAACGACGTTTCGGCGCAAAGGCCTTGAACAATAACAAACATACAACACACGTACGAAATATGTTATCATCATCATGTGACATACCGGTTGGCGTAGACGATCATGTCCTTCCATAATCGTCTATTCACAATGCATCGTATTAGTTCTTTTGTTGACTGTTTTCCATGCCATGACACCAAGCTATCCAGTATTTTCTCTCTTTGTGCATGTGCGTGCACAAAAGTGAAAATGTGTCAATCTAACCAAGGGTTAAGGCATAAAAATGCGACGTTGCAGTAAAGCTGAATGTGAGGAAAAATTAAAAAATAGAAAAAAATGGTATGTAAGAGGCTTTACGTGATAAGTGGACGACACAGACTAAATGACGTTTCGGCCCAATAGGCCTTCATCAGGAACAAACAAAAAACACACACACAAAACTAATAACGAAACAACCAAAACAAAAACAATCGAAATGTGTTAAAGAAAACAAAATTATCTATCCTGTGTGTAAACAGAGGTCAAAACTAAAAGGAAATAGTTTTTTTTGGGTTGCTATTTCCTTTTAGTTTTGACCTCTATTTACACACAGGATAGATAATTTTGTTTTCTTTAACACATTTCGATTGTTTTTGTTTTGGTTGTTTCGTTATTAGTTTTGTGTGTGTGTTTTTTTGTTTGTTCCTGATGAAGGCCTATTGGGCCGAAACGTCGTTTAGTCTGTGTCGTCCACTTATCACGTAAAGCTTCTTACATACCATTTTTTTCTATTTTTTTATTTTTCCTCTGTCTAACCAATATTGACAGATTCAGTAACCAGAGAAGCTGCCCAGTATGGTAGCATTAACCACCACCAAGAAATCATGACTGCTTGCTGTCTGTTAAAACAAATCTTGTAAAGATACATTTTTAGTTATATCAACATCATCATCAAGTACCGGGCCTACTGGCGTAGGTGATCATGTCTCTCCACAACTTTCGATCTCGGCAGTTATTTATCATTTCTGTTGTTGACCTTCTGCCAAGCCATTTTCTTAAGCTGTCTGTTATTTTTTCTCTTTGCTTCCCTCTATCTCTTCGTCCCTCAATTTTTCCAGTTGTTACAGTATATTCCAGTTGTTCTCTTCTCATTACATGGCCAAAAAATGATGATTGTCTCTTACTAATATTGGACTTTAGCTCTCTTTTTGCTTTGACCTCTCTCAGAACATCTTTTACTCTTCTTAGCTGTCCTTGGTACTTTCAACATTCTTCTGTAAACCCACATTTCTACAGACTCCAGTAATTTTCTTGTCTGTTGTCCTATTGTCCATGATTCGCATCCATATGTTAAAACTGGCTCTACATAACATTTAAGAACTCTCTTTCTTGTTTCTATTGTCAAAAAATGGATTGCATAGTATCTTCCTCATTTTTTGGAAAACTGCTTTTGCCTGAGCCATTCTACATCTCACCTCTTTTGTACATCTTCCGTTTGAGGTTAACAAAGTTCCCAAATATTTAAATTCATTTACCTGTTTTAATATTGTACCACTTGTCTTTATTTTGCACTGAGGTGATGTCTTTTTCTTTGTTGTTACCATTACCTCTGTCTTTTTAAGTTATATAATGAGTGATAATTCTTACAGATGGTCTATAACTTTTTGGCCTTTTTTTTATTTGGTGTACATTTCTTATCACAGCGCATGTGGAATTATTGCATTGATATTATCTTCCCTTTGGCAAGTTTAAGAAGATTTTTGTTCATTGTGTTTAATTGTGTCTGTCAATACGTCAATCAATGCCTTGATGTATGTAAAAGGGGCCTCAGTTGCCTAGCCGGGAAAACCACCTCACTGAGCTACAGCCGTTCGGACAACCCGTGTCCGATTCCCGCTGGAAGCAGTGTGAGTTGTACTCGTGGTTGGAATAAAAATACCCCCCCCCCCCTCGGTCGACTCAGCCGCTAGCAGAAATGGGTACCAGGGTAGTACTCTGTGAAGGTGAGCAATACCGCCTCGCATCGTGAATTGATGCTTGAAGCGACACTGTCCAGAAGTCTTCGAACACTTCTGGACAGACGGTAGAGTACATATGGGTGAATACTTGCGTGCTGATTCAAGTCTCGTACTTTTACTTTTACTTTACTTTAAATCAAAAGGTATAATATACAACAAAAATATTCTATTTGCAGAATACAACATCATTATTTTGTCGGAGTACAGGACAACGTTTTAAGGTGCTTTTCATACTTACTGATGTGCCACAAAATAGAACCAAATCCGAGAAAAAAATTAGAACCTAGTTTATGAAAAATGTAACAGATTTATGTCATTATAATATAATGAAAAGCTCTTCTCGACCTGAAGATAAATTGTCACATTTGAATTTTAGCAAGCATTACTGCTTTCTTTGTTTATTTCGTAGTTTCTTTCTTTTTTCTTTATATATGCTTGTCTTTTTCATTTTGAATAATCGGTTTTCCTCTTTTTTATTAAAAATGTTCATGTTTTGTCACTTGTTTTACCTTATCTACACACACTTCTTTTGTAATTAGTAAAATGAGCTAATAAAACAAAATTATATTTGTGCTCTTACCGCATCTATGCCATTGGTCAAGTCCATCATCTTCCTGAGAACTGTATTCTGGTGGAAGGACACTTGCACATTGGAGTGCAGACAGATAATGCCCAAGAGTACGACAAACACTGTCTGGTAGGTGATGCCTCTCATTACAGAAAACAGCCGCTCTTTAAGCTGCGAATAACGTTTTTACTTTACTTTAACGTGAGGAAAAGGGAAAATCGAAGGATATAGGAGATGTTACAGATTGTTCAAGTAGAAGAATTCAGAGCTATGGCACCAAATTCTTGGAGAAGACAGACAGAAGAAGAGATGAAGATGATGGGGTAGACATGGAATGATCTTAAAAGAATGGCAAGAAACAGAACGACTTGGAAAGTGTTTGTTGAAGACCTATGCTCCACAGGGAACTAAGAGGCAGAGGTAGAATTTTAATTATTATTATTAGTAGTAGTAGTAGTAGAAGTAGTAGTAGAAGTAGTAGTAGAAGAAGTAGTAGTAGTAGTAGTAGTAGAAGTAGTAGTAGAAGTAGTAGTAGTAGTAGTAGTAGTAGTAGAAATAGTAGTAGTAGTAGAAGTAGTAGTAGAAGTAGTAGTAGTAGAAGTAGTAGAAGTAGTAGTAGTAGTAGTAGAAGTAGTAGTAGTAGTAGAAGTAGTAGTAGAAGTAGTAGAAGTAGTAGTAGTAGAAATAGTAGTAGTAGTAGAAGTAGTAGTAGAAGTAGTAGTAGTAGTAGTAGAAGTAGTAGAAGTAGTAGTAGTAGTAGAAATAGTAGTAGTAGTAGTAGTAGAAGTAGTAGTAGTAGTAGTAGTAGTAGTAGTAGTAGAAATAGTAGTAGTAGTAGTAGTAGTAGTAGTAGTAGTAGAAGTAGTAGTAGTAGTAGTAGTAGTAGTAGTAGTAGTAGAAATAGTAGTAGTAGTAGAAGTAGTAGTAGTAGTAGTAGTAGTAGTAGTAGAAGTAGTAGAAGTAGTAGTAGTAGTAGTAGTAGTAGTAGTAGTAGAAGTAGTAGTAGTAGTAGAAGTAGTAGTAGAAGTAGTAGAAGTAGTAGTAGTAGAAGTAGTAGTAGAAGTAGTAGTAGTAGTAGTAGAAGTAGTAGAAATAGTAGTAGTAGTAGTAGTAGAAGTAGTAGTAGAAGTAGTAGTAGTAGTAGTAGTAGTAGTAGTAGTAGTAGTAGTAGAAGTAGTAGTAGTAGAAATAGTAGTAGTAGTAGTAGTAGTAGAAGTAGTAGTAGAGTAGTAGTAGTAGTAGTAGTAGTAGAAATAGTAGTAGTAGTAGTAGTAGAAGTAGTAGTAGTAGAAATAGTAGTAGTAGTAGTAGTAGTAGTAGTAGTAGTAGTAGTAGTAGTAGTAAATAGTAGTAGTAGTAGTAGTAGAAGTAGTAGTAGAAGTAGTAGTAGTAGTAGTAGTAGTAGTAGTAGTAGTAGTAGTAGTAGTAGTAGTAGTAGTAGTAGTAGTAGTAGTAGTAGTAGTAGTAGTAGTAGTATTAGTAGTAGTAGTAGAAGTAGTAGTAGAAGTAGTAGAAGTAGTAGTAGTAGTAGTAGTAGAAGTAGTAGTAGAAGTAGTAGTAGTAGTAGTAGAAGTAGTAGAAATAGTAGTAGTAGTAGTAGTAGAAGTAGTAGTAGAAGTAGTAGTAGTAGTAGTAGTAGTAGTAGTAGAAATAGTAGTAGTAGTAGTAGAAGTAGTAGTAGAAGTAGTAGTAGTAGTAGTAGTAGTAGTAGTAGTAGTAGTAGTAGAAGTAGTAGTAGAAGTAGTAGTAGTAGTAGTAGTAGTAGTAGTAGTAGTAGAAGTAGTAGTAGAAGTAGTAGTAGTAGTAGTAGTAGTAGTAGTAGTAGTAGTAGTAGTAGTAGAAGTAGTAGTAGTAGTAGTAGTAGTAGTAGTAGTAGTAGTAGTAGAAGTAGTAGTAGTAGTAGTAGTAGTAGTAGTAGTAGTAGTAGTAGTAGTAGTAGTAGTAGTAGTAGTAGTAGTAGTAGTAGAAGTAGTAGTAGAAGTAGTAGTAGTAGTAGTAGTAGTAGTAGTAGTAGTAGTAGTAGAAGTAGTAGTAGTAGTAGTAGTAGTAGTAGAAGTAGTAGTAGTAGAAGTAGTAGTAGTAGTAGTATTAGAAAAGGTAGTAGTAGAAGTAGTAGTAGTAGTAGTAGTAGAAGTAGTAGTAGTAGTAGTAGAAGTAGTAGTAGAAGTAGTAGTAGAAGTAGTAGTAGTAGTAGTAGTAGAAGTAGTAGTAGTAGTAGTAGAAGTAGTAGTAGAAGTAGTAGTAGTAGTAGTAGTAGTAGAAGTAGTAGTAGTGGTAGTAGTAGTAGTAGAAGTAGTAGTAATAGTAGTAGTAGTTGTAGTAGTAGTAGTATTTCTATGGCGTTTGTGTTAAGCTGAGGTTAGGAGGATTATTTATTTGGTTTGCTGTTCTACAGATTGTTGGAATTATAGATGTTATGTTTGTAGGGGTAGGTGCAAATAGAGATATTATAGTTGTGTGGGCAGGTGGAATTAGAGATTATATAATTGTGTGGGTAGGTGTGAATAGAGATTTTATAATTGTGTAGGTAGGTGGAGTTAAAAATATTGTTTGTGGGGCGTAGGTGTAAATAGAGATATTATAGTCATGTGTGAATGTGGAATTTGAGATTTTATAATTGTGTGTGCAGGTGGAATTAAAGATATTATGGTTGTATGGGTAAGTGGAATTTGTGATGTCATGTTTGTGTTGGTAAAAGGAAGTAGACATATTATACGAGTATTTATATTATACGAGTATTTATATTATACGAGTATTTATATTATACAAGTATTATACGTAGTTGTGTGGGTAGGTAAATTTATAGATGTTATGTTTGTGTGGTCGGTAGAATTTGAAATAATGTAGTTGTCTAGATAGCTGGAATTATATATACTATAGTTGTGTGAGTAGGATAAAATTCTATTCTATCTATTAGAGACTCGTTATCTATCTATTGACCTTTCGATCCGTAGCCCATAGGGAGTAGGCCAAGATACACCTCTTATATGAATTTTTGTTCTAGCAGTTTTTCTTTTAAAGATATTTTATTAAATCTCGCCATCTGTCTCTGTTCTGTGCAAGCAGCTCTATCTCATTGAGGGAGCCGATTATAGTCTCGTTATAGCGCGCAAGTATTTCACTGCGCTCTAATCAATAATGAACATTTAGCACAGTTTTTCATGCTTTCTTTTCTAAGATGTGCAACTATCAATACTGTAGTAATTTTCTTCATAATACATTCCATAGATGATGTGAAAATTAAGGCCTATTCATTCTCTAATAATTATCATCACATTTCGTTTTTGCATGGTTTTTCATCTATTAGTTTTGACAGTTTTTTTCCCCGCCACAGCGATTCGGACAGTTCCCGTGAACGCAACACCATGTTCAGTATTTACTCGCTAACTGTTAATGTTTGTTATAAGTTCGTCATTTAGCTATATTGCTTACTGCAGATATCGTTGGTAACATTATCTATTTATTATATCAATCATATTTTTACATAAAATCTCATATCCATTGATTTTATTAAGCACCGTAATATACAAGGATGTTCTCCAATACTTTAAGGCCCACGTTTTCATTGACTCAACGAAGATATTTATGGATGATGTGATCGATATCACACAAGTTAAAATTACTTTGCAGGAAAACTCTTACAGTCGATTAAAGTTGGGCGAATCTAATATAACTCAATTTGTGTCGAACACAATTTTTAGTGGCCTGGTCCACACACTAACCACTGAGCTACGAGACAGCAAGCACCCGTTCGTCATTATCATCATCGAGTACCGGGCCTGCTGGCGTAGGTGATCATGTCTCTCCATAACTTTCGATCTCGACAGTTATTTATCATTTCTGTTGTTGACCTTCTGCCAAGCCATTCTCTTAAGCTGTCTGGTATTTTTTTCTCTTTGCTTCCCTCTATCTCTTCGTCCCTCAATTGTTTTCAGTTGTTACAATATATTCCAGTTGTTCTCTTCTCATTACATAGCCAAAAATGAAGATTGTTTCTTCCTAAAATAGGAAGTTAGCCATCTCTTTTTCCTTTGACCTCTTTCAGAACATTTTCATTACTCTTCTTAGCTGTCCAATAGTATTCTCAACATTCTTCTGTAAAATCACATTTCTACAGCCTACAGTGATTTTCTTGTCCGTTGTCCTATTGTTCATGAATCCAATCCATATGTTAAGACTGGCTCTACATAACCTTTAAGAATTCTATTTCAACCTTTCGTACTCACATTAAAATAAACATTTAAAATGTAATAAATCTCTACTTTTCTTTCTTGTATACAAACATTGTCTCTGTGCGATGAAGATTGTTGCAAATATGAAACAGAAAATAAAATAGGGATAATATTGATCTATGCGTGTATCAATCTGGACTCCTATTTACTTTAATACAGAGGTTGACAATGAATAGGAAACAACCAACAATAAGGACAAATCAAATAATAATATAGAGGTAGAAAGTTCCAACATCAACGAGCTACTATTCGCAGATGACCAATGCCTAATATATGAGGACGGAAACCTGCTACAACAACATATAACATCACTAGATAAAAGTGGACAAATTACAGTATGAAAATTAACACAGCAAAAACAAAGGCTATGAGAATAAGTAAATTAAGACATCCATTAAACATTAAGATCAAAGATAAAGAAATAAAACAAGTAGAGGAATTCAAGTATTTGGGCACAATGTTCACAGAAGATGGAAAACTAGACAGAGAAATTGACATGAGAATACAAAAAGCAAATGCTGTCACATACCAGCTTTCACCATTGCTAAGACATCCAAACATTTCTATGCCAGCTAAACAACAAATGATAAATAGCATTTTTATACCAACCTTGTGCTATGAATGTCAAACATGGACCCTTTCTAAATCACAATTAAGAAAGATAAATACATGTGAGATGCGATGCTTGAGAAAAGTAACAAACAACACAAGAAGAGATAGAATGCCAAATGAAACCATAAGAAAAATGGTAGGAATAAAACCCTGCCAAGAATATATAGAACAACAACAAATTAAATGGTTTGGCCACCTGGTCAGAATGAATCCTCAACAATCACCATCAAGGGCGTTCTTCTCGAGAATGCTTGGAAAAAGACCAAGAGGAAGACCCAGAAGAAGATGGATAGATGCAGTGACAGAGACATGTAACAACAAAGGAAAATCACTAATTCAGACAGTTCGAGCACCTCAAGAACGACAAATGATATAAACCACGACACCTTTTAAGTATCAGTGAAAAGGGAAAAGAAGAAAAAAGAAGAATGAATAACTATGGACTTGATGTCGACCTTTCTGGCGCCGGCGACGTATGGGATTGTTGTGTTTGTTGTCACCCATCTCTGCAATATGTGTTCGATCTTATCTAATGAGTCTTTGCCTGTTAACTTTGCTTCAAGAGAAACAAAAAGAGACACTAAAAATAACACTTATAAGAATAAGTGTTATTTTTAGTGTCTCTTTAGGTCTTCTTCTTAACCAGTATCCTGATGTTTCCCATAAAAGAGCCTGTTTTGGAATTCTCTTGTTGTCTCTTCTCAGTACATGTCCGACATTTGTCCATCTTCTCTTCCTAATTGTAAATGTGATCTTTAGTTGCATGGCCATTTCTAATATTTCAACATTAGTTTTGAATTCATTCCATTGTACACAGAGTATGTTTCTTATGAATTTGTCTTCAATGGCGTTTCGTTTTTTCTCAGCCTCCTTTGTTGTTTTCCAGCTTTTACATGCATAGGTAAGTGTTGATAATACGTTAAATTCAATATTATGAGTTTAGTTTTCTTGCTTAGTACTTTTGATTACCATATTTTCTACACGGTTTTTTAAATTCGTTGATGTCTGCTATCCTGTTTCTGGTCTTTTTCTCTGTTTCCCGATCTTGATCTATATTACTCATAGTAATCATCAAGTACCGGGCATGCTGGCGTAAGTGATCATGTCTCTCCACAACTTTCTATCTCGACAGTTATTTATCATTTCTGCTGTTAACCTTCTGCCAAGCCATTCTCTTAAGCTGTCTGGTATTTTTCTCTTTGCTTCCCTCTATTTCTTCGTCCCTCAATTTTTCCAGTTGTTACAATATATTCCAGTTGTTCTCTTCTCATTACATGGCCAAACAATGATAATTTTTTCTTCCTAATATTGGAAACCATCTCTCTTTTTGCTTTGACCTCTTTCTTTTTATTACTATATTACTACCAAGATATATAAAGTGGTCTACTCTTTCAAATGTCTGGCGATTGCGATATGTATTGCTATCTGGGGTATTGTTATCATTTAATATTTTTGTTTTATCCTTGTTTATTTCTAGTCCTATTTCTCCTCCATGGATGATAAGGTATCTTTGATGGACTCCTGCTCCATAATCTGATATTTCCATTGTCCAGTTTGTCATATACTACCCTAGTTCTTGGATTTAAGCCTTTATTGCACTAATCAAGTTCACACAAACATAACTTCATTGATGATCATATTCACCCTAACATTAGAATTGTAAATGTCACATTGGACAAAGTCTACTTCTACTTCTGATGGTTTTAAATGCTCACAAAGTGAATGAAATCTTAATACATGTCATCTTAACACGTGTTATCTCAACACATGTCAACTAAACACGTGTAATCTCAACACACGTCATCTTAACATATGTCACTTTAATACATGTCATCCTAACACATGTCACCTTAACACATGTCCTCTTAGCGCATGTCATCTTAACACATGTCACATTAACACATGTCATATTAACACATGTCATATTAACACATGTCACATTACCACATGTCATATTAACACATATCATCTTAATTAATGCCATCCATCATAACGAAAACTGCAGTCGTTTTGAAGTCTTAACGATCTAGACTTTCAAGCCAGGTATAGCGTCAACATCAGTTGTCAATGCACTCATGAATGTCATGTTTCAGATGTCCATTCTCCCCGAAAACAGAGGAAAACATTTGGTCTCGTGTGCATTCTGCGCACGTTAAAAAACCCTAGTCAGTTGGAAATCGAAAAGAGTAAGACAAAAAAATGGCAGCAGCTAGGGCAAAAATTAATAGAAAAATTCAACTAAAAACGTTAATACTCTTGACCATACAAATAAGAGAGTAACTCTGAAGTTGGAGAATATCTGCATGTATGGCGGGTGACACCTGAGCACACGGCTGCCGGTATGAAAAATAGGAAGAAAGGATATCCACGCAAAATTCAGTGTACGAGACTTCGTCAGGGATGTAAAGCTGGTGAACGCAGTCAAACAACCATCACGATAAATGTCGACAGTCCATAACTCATAACATGCGTATCGACGCACCATGCGGCAAGCCGATTTTCTGTCATGTGCGTTTAGCCGCACAGTGCGTCACTCTCAGTTTGATTAGTGTAAACAGTCATCAAATCATATTCTTTGTATAAGCCTTGTATCATCTTGGTATTGGTGAAATAGAATTCCTTGTTTAATAATCTAAAAATTTAATATATAATATGTTAACTGTTAGATAAATATAAACATGTAGATTAATATTTAAAAACATGAAATCATTTTTTGGTCTCTTAAATCTTTACCATCATCATCATCAAGTACCGGGCCTAGTGGCGTAGGTGATCATGTCTCTCCACAACTTTCGATCTCGGCAGCTATTTATCATTTCTGTTGTTGACCTTCTGCCAAGCCATTCTCTTAAGCTGTCTGTTATTTTTTCTCTTTGCTTCCCTCTATCTCTTCGTCCCTCAATTTTTCCAGTTGTTACAATATATTCCAGTTGTTCTCTTCTCATTACATGGCCAAAAAATGATGATTGTCTCTTCCTAATATTGGAATTTAGCTCTCTTTTTGCTTTGGCCTCTCTCATAACCTCTTCATTACTCTTCTTAGCTGTCCATGGTATTCTCAACATTCTTCTGTAAAACCACATTTCTATAGACTCCAGTGATTTTCTTGTCTGTTGTCCTATTGTCCATGACTCACATCCATATGTTAAGACTGGCTCTACGTAACATTTAAGAATCTCTACCACTAAATTGATAAAAACCTTCCGTACTGAAGGAGTTAAGTCAGAGCATAAGCACCGTATATTTTGTATACATCATACATGATCGAGGCAAGACAATGTTGTGTTGTAACAATATGCGGACGTTGGTTAACTCTTTTCGTACGTTTCGCCCGCATAGTGCGTCACTCTTAATCTGATTAGTGTGAATCGTCATCAAACCATATATTTTTACATGTCTTGTGTCATCTTGGTATTGGTGAAATCCAATACCCTGTTGAATACCCTGTTCAATTATCTAGAAATGCATATATAATATGTTACATGTTAGATAAATATAAATATGGAGATTGATTCTTCAAACCATGAACAATTTTAGCTCTGAAATCTCTTCCGTTGCGTCGATAAAAAGCTTCAGTGCGGAAAGAGTTAAGGGCGGACAACAAGTGTAGATTGTTTAAACTTACTTTTAACTCTTTCCTTCGTTTAATCAAATCAGAACTTGGTTTCCCGTGTATTGTGTCCTCATCGGGTTCTCTTATAGCTGATGGTGTGAATTTTTCTAAAAGAAAACGTGTATTATTTTGATAATATTTGACACGGTAATATTAACCATAACATTAAAATTAAGATAACGAGTAATCAATGAACATAATATATTGATCACTAAATTGTCCTGAAAAGCTGTGGCATTTTCCTTCTTCATTTTCTTCATCGCTTGCAAGACAATCATTTCTCCACGCCATCGTCATTAATGAAGCGATCACGTGACCCAGTGTTCAATTCTTCTGTAACTTACAACCAACAGCGATATCCGATTTTCCACCCAAACACATCCGACTTCATTACAGCATTTTGCTACCGGGTTTTCTTCCCTCTTCGATCCTTAGTCGCTTCGTCAGACCAATTTGTCTCGTTCCTTCGATACGAAGTAAGTTCATGGTCAGTTTTAGTGGACATTTCCTATTGTCTACAGTCAGCTAGGAGTCGCTTAATGACCTAAGCTCTTCATTTGCCCGACGTCTTAACCCAAAGTATTGAATTACTTACAATATACACACAAATGATCATTCATGCGACCTTAGGCCGGCCATGGGAAAAGATAGCAGTGGAAATATAGGAATGTTCTGATTGCAGAGACGCTACCTTGCAAATCCCAACCAAAACCAGTGTAACTCAAACTTGAGGTAAACTACAGAGGATAGTTAGGCAGCTTGTAAAGGAAAGTAATTTTACTGCAATTTGCCAGAAGCCATATATTGCCTTGTCCCATCACTGTAGTTTTGTTAACAAGAAAGTCCTTTTGGTAACAAAGAAAGTCATTTTGGTAATATGAAAGTCATTTTGGTAATATGAAAGTCATTTTGGTAATATGAAAGTCCTTTTGTTAATATGAAAGTCATTTTGGTATCATGAAAGTCCTTTTGGTAACATGAAAATCCTTTTAGTAATATGAAAGTCCGTTTGGTTATATGAAAGTCATTTTGGTAATATGAAAGTCATTTTGGTAATATGAAAGTCCTTTTGGTAATATGAAAGTCCTTTTGGTAATATGAAAGTCCTTTTGGTAATAAGAAAGTCCTTTTGGTAATATGAAAGTTATTTTGATAATAAGAAAGTTCATTTGGTAATATGAAAGTCCTTCTGGTAATATGAAAGTCATTTTGGTAATATGAAAGTCCTTTTGGCAATATGAAAGTCCTTTTGGTAATGTGAAAGTCCTTTTGGTAATATGAAAGTCCTTTTGGTAATATGAAAGTCATTTTGGTAATAAGGATATCCTTTTTGTAATATAAAAATCGTTTTGTAATAAGAAAGTCCTTTTGCTTAGAAAAGAATCGTTTTATTAACAAGAAAGTCCTTTGGGTAACATGAAAATAGTTTTGTTAATTTGAAATTCCTTTTGTTAACAAGAAATCGCTTTGCGAACAAGAAAAACTGCAGGTTATTATGTCCTGTTGAAGAACATCGTGAAAACCCATCAATTGAGTAGAACACCAAACTTAAATTGTTTAATACTAACTCGACTCTAATGTATGGATCCGAAACATGGACACCGTCAATCAGAAATATAAGGAAGCTGCCGACATTAATTAACCCTTGCTTAAGGAAGATTCTGAGATTGTATGATCAGACACCACTAGAAATAATGATCTGTGGCAAAACACACATCAACTCACAATTGAAGTAATGACAAGGAAACACATACGGACTGGTTTGAAAATTATCATAAAATGGCTATTATCTGCACTAGAAGACATGTTCTACCTGGAATCTACCGTGAATTATGAGGCAGGCAGGATTGGGGGGGGGGGCATGGAGACGAAACCTTGAGACTTAGATAAAAAAGACACATTGCACCTAAAGAAGATTATTTTAACAGAAGGTAAGGCCAGAAATAATTGGGTAGCTCTTGTTGATGGCTTGGCCCTTTACCAAACCATGTAAATCAAAGCAAGTTACGCCCCTTTGTGCAGAACAAGCCACGGACAAGGTGTCTAAGTCTCCTCACAATTAGCTTCACTGCAGCTTCGCATTTTTCCTTCTTCTCACATCAGAGTATACAGGGAAGACTTTCTATTTTTATTTTCCTTGTATTTCCTCTTCTAGTTCTAAATTATTATATATTTTTATTATATTAAAAATGTTTAGTACATATTTATATATGTTATGTATGTATATCAGACGGAAGATGTACAAAAGAGGTGAGATGCAGAATTGCTCAGGCAAAAGCAGCTTTCCAAAAAAATGAGGAAGATACTATGCAATCCATTTTTGATAATAGAAACAAGAAAAAAGATTTTTTAAATGTTATGCAGAGTCAGTCTTAACATATGGATGTGAATCATGGACTATAAGACAGCAGACAAGAAAATCACTGAAGTCTGTAGAAATGTGATTTTACAGAAGAATGTTGAGAATACAATGGACAGCTAAGAAGAGTAATGAAAACGTTCTGAAAGAGGCCAAAGCAAAAAGAGAGCTAATTTGCAATATTAAGAATAAATAATCATCATTTTTTGGCCATGCAATGAGAAGAGAATAACTGGAATATATTGTAACAACTGGAACAATTGAGGGATGAAGAGATAGTGGAAAGCAAAAAGAAAAAATACCAGACAGCTTAAGAGAATGGCTTAGCAGAAGGTCAACAACAGAAATATATGTTAGTGACCATACTTCTCTATAACCACGGCACATTTTTTGGGTGACGTGGTCGATATCACGCCAGGCCGCCTTTACTTCCCAGAAAAATCTCTGGTACCCATTTTTAGAGGCTGGGGGAACCCCGGAGCCTTGTCAGTCCGTTAAAAAATCCGCCACTGCTGGGGATCTAACCCGTACCCTTCTGGTCAGAAAGACATGTGTACGTTACGTAATTATACAGGAACACCATACAATTGTATATAGTTTATTTTTCCTCTTCCTCTCCTTACTGTACTATCTTTGCTTTATCTACATATGTATATTTTCATCTTTGATAACACATGTTTCTCTGTTCCTATCTCTTCATGCAACTCTACTATCTTTTCTCTTTATACTGCTACATAACTTCAGCACGTTTCACCAGCTCCTAGTCTATCATTCATAATCCTATTGAACATAATTGCCATTTGATCCACGGAGGCTAGGCTAAAACATTAACTAAAACAAACCATAACACCAATTTTTTTCCCTTGGACATAAAAAACGGCTCTGGGGTAATGTTGTCCACATTACCCAACAATATCCCAATTGATAAAAAAAAATATTGACATTTACACTATTCTCTATATGCCACGAAAGTGATTGAGTTATTTGTTTTTCTTTATCATCATCATCATCATCATCATCATCATCATCATCATCATCATCGAGTGCCGTCTCCGCAACGAAGGTTGGCTACCATGGAGCGCCATTCTGCTCTGTCTCTTTCTTTGATGGTACAGGTTGTCATTGACTGATTTGTCCATCTTTTGATGTTACTCGTCCATGTTAGTCTTAGTCTGCCTCTGCCTCTTTTACCTTGTATTTTCCCCTCCAGGATTACTATTAGTAGGCTATTGTGCCTTTTAACAAGGCCCAAAAATCGCAATTGTCTTTGTTATATTATTTAACAAACCTCCTGCCAAGTGAGGTAAATCGACCCAAGTGCAGAGACAAGGTTTGTTACGATTGAATAGTCCTATTCTAGAATGATAGTCTCGTCCCCATGTAGAGCTGACGTAATTAGATGTAGAAGTCAACGATGGTGATTTTGTTGTGTCTTTGTTTTTACGTCTTTTCTTTTCTTGATTTATGTTGTCTCATTATAACTCCAATTTCCATACCACTCAGTACTAGTTGTCGCAATTTCTGTCTGTCTTCGACACATGTATCCAGGTTTTCACTGTTGAGGTTGAAATGCATCATGTCGCGCAAGTAATGCCCTTAACACGGAGTGCTGGTCGAACGAAAGGTGGCATGCACTAAAGAGAGATCTCTTTATTCACACACAGTATACATATAATATATCTAGATCATTTTTTTTTAATTGTGAAAGTCGTTTCAGCAATCTAACTGTTGCTCAAAACAATTCCAAAATCGTTTAACTACAAAATGGTTTAATGACAGTTGTGATCTTATATAACCTATAACCTGGAAAAGAGATTGGATCGACTTACACACACACATATCTATATATATATCTATATATATATATATATATATATATATATATCATCTATATATCTATATATCATTTTCGACTGAATCGATCTTCGCCCTGTTTGCCAGCTGATTCATTCGAAAATGATCCCACAGGCACACGAGTCTCATTTTCCTATTTTCAAGTCTTATTTTTATATATAATCCTTTTTCTATATATGCTTATACTTTCATATTTCCACATTTCTACATTGTATCTATTCTCCAATATGTAGCACATCTCTCACTCGTTTAATTATTTCATCTCTTAGCCCTCTGTCCGCCTTTCTTTAACGCACCTGTCCCAATCATCTTAGATGTAGCAGTAGCTATCTGTGTTTCATCGTTTGTTGTTATGGTTTTCGTTTTCTGAAGAAGGGCCCATGTAGGCCAAAACGTCAGTATTTTATTGTGTTCCTGTTTTGTCAAGCTGTCACCATACCTTGATTGCGTGTACGTTACACCCCACTACTGGTTCCCTCCAGGAGCTGGACGAGCCTGGTATCGAGCTCGGGGTACAGCAGGGATCTAAGAACTAAGTCGTCATAACCAATCAGAAAACAACGACAAAAACTGATTACAGACCAAGAAGAAGTTAGTTTCAAGACATAAAATAAACCTTCAACATGACAACAAAAGAAACGGAAGATCTGGCTAGAGACAGATTCTTTTAGACGGTTGTGCTCTTGTGAATGCAACGTTATGCAAAGGACATGAGACCAGGTGATAATATAAGATATATATGTTATATGGCTTTTTGTATTTTATATTAGGTTTGGAGCATATTCTACATCACATACGCCATGATGGATTTATTATTTTCATCTCCCTGTGCTAATAACAAGAAAAGTAAAGTGCCCCGTCACACCAAGTGGCGTATAGGGAATATGGTGTTAGTGACCATGTTTACAGACCTTCGGCACATGATTCTTGGGTAATGTGGTCGGTATTACGCCCGTTTCGCTTTACTTTCCCAGAAAAAAAATCCGGTACCCTTTTAAGGCTGGGTGAACCTGGAAGCCGTCGATCAGGATCGAATCCGACCTCGACGTCCGTTGTAGTCCAGTTCACTAACCACTGAGCTATCGCGGCTCCCCTCATTATGCTAACTTGTCAATTATTACGGGGTTGGTCCATGTCGTACTAACATCTGCTCGGCTCATCTGTGAAGTTTCTAAAGTTGGGAAAACATTCGAGACAGAAGGAGAGTTGCAGAACATTGAAGATGGATCAGAAAATTCTCGCCAAAGAATAAGTTAAGGTCCACCTCTTGCGATTCTCTGTTCAGTAGTTTTAGACTCTTCCAAGTCACACACAAGGCAGTGGATATAAAAGTCACATTCTGCACGTCTGTCTTTCAGTAGACACAACTGTTTGTGTTCATCATAAAAATGGCATAGCTATAATCTTTGAAATGTAGCATTATTTATGGATTAAAATGGCTTTGGCCTATTACATTCCACTCATGCTTAAAGTTGATATCTATTGATAGTATGACAGAAACATGGCAGATTAAAGTTATGACATTGTTGTATTTACCTTTATGCTCGCATGAAGTAGTGACTTGGTAACAAGGGTCAACTGGAGCTATTTCCGATAACTGATCCTGAGCAGATCCTCTCAGCAAGCAGGACAACACTAGAGATATCAGCACGATCTATTTTAATAAACAAAGACATTATTAATTTAAGAAAGAGTGCATTTCTATTCTTGAACTTCATGATTTGTATGTCATGATTTGAAAAAAAAAGTTTTCTTTAATTAATGCCGCTTATTGATCTTGTTTATGTACAATCATGATCATCTTATTGAATCAGTGTTTCATTTCTCACAAGTCGTTTTCTTTTTCTTCTTTCTTTTCTTCATTTGCCTTTCAGCGTCGAGGGGAGATATAATTTGCGGTCTTTTGCTCTTCTGCTCGCCTCTGCTGCTGTTATGTTCCCTACTGCGTCTAATATTCCGTTGATACATTTTTTTTCGTGATCGATCCTTGGGTCTTGTGTTCTCGCAATGTTTACTGATGGCTCGTTGTGTTGTGTTTTGATCACTCTACCTTGTCATGTGGCCAAACTATTTTATCTGTTATTTCTTTATATATTCTATGGCGGGGCTATTCCCAGCTTCTTTCTCAGTTCTTTATGTCTGATCTTGTCTCTTAGGTTGTTTGGGCACGTGATTGAAAAAAATATCCTATCTATTGTTGTCATTGATGTTTGTAGTGGGAAAATAACACTGATAAAAGAGAACGGAGAAGCAAAATCGGGACCGCAGTAGTTGAGTGAACAGGACTACTATGTTGAAGGTGTCATGGTTTCTATACCAATCAATGGCTTCTATGTTCACCTAGTCTTATATGGGCACATGATTGTCTGGTAAAGTAGGGCGGTTTGGAGTGATAACGGCCACATTATCCATAAAATGTGCAGTTTGTATTTGATGAATTTTGGCACTGACATCGTATTCCCGACTCGTCCAAAAGCATGAAAGGAATAATTTATTTATTTAAGCTTTTACATATCATTTATACGTCACTAGAAAAAGTACGAGGCTAGGTCCTCTTCTTCCTCGTTCACCTGTTAATTCGGAAGGAAAAAAATGTGTTGTGTAGCTAGTTTACCGGAAACCGCGATATCTGCCTCTTTCGATCCGATACATCCGTCTTCGTCATTGTGAGATTTCTAGTTCAACAATTTTTTGCCCCTTCCAGCAGTCATTAATAGCCTACACTTTTAACTTCTAACCGCCAGTGATTCTTTAACATTGCGCCGAGTGCACATAATACCTCATGTTTCCGTGAGAGCTAGACGTCTCATCTCACTAGCCAGGCAACAGAGGTTGATAAAGTCATGAATACATCTCGGATTCGAAGAGAAAATGTATCACCCTCTGTGGTGGGAATCGACCCATGGACCTTCTTTTTACAGTTCCCCACGTCCTACCTCTACACCACCCAGTCCCCCTTTCAATTAAATGTGGCTTCAAAATTTACAAACCGTTAAGGAACTATAAATGTTTTGTCTTTTTTTATGTCGTTTAACCATCAGTCTATGTGGGTGTAGTAAAGATCAGGATAACTACCAGAAGAATGAGTAGTCTAATATGTGACGCGTGTTCAAATGAAACCCGTCCCAGCGTTTTTATTACAAACATATGTATGGTACACCAGCAGGTGTGGTGGCATAATTAAATAAAGCACCTGTTGTGAAGCAAGTCCTGACCAGGATTCTTTAGAGAAAGTCGCTCCAGACATTTAGATGTGCATCACGCTACTTGGGTAGATGGCGGGTAGCGTCCGAGAAAAATGACTTTGGTTGTTCATTGAACCGTTTTGTAACCCAGGTCATGATGTCGGCATGTGAGTAGAATCGTTTTCACTTTAGAGGTATTTTTAAGAAAAAAGAAATGAGAAAGTCAAATGGTGACAGATCTGCTGCTGTAGACTGAGTGTTGCAGAACTTACCACCGTTTCTTTGCTAATATTACCAGCACAATATTCGCGACATGTGAACGAGCATTCAAGAGAATCCCGCAAAAACACGCATGGACTCTTTTTTTTCTTGATGTTTGTATGCAGGTTGTCTTGTGTGACATTGTAGCGGATGCTATTGATGTTCACACCAGGTTCTTTAAAGTCAGTTAATTGAAGTCCTTCATGATAAAAATGCGGACGGATTCCGTATTACACCGGACATTATTCCAACTGTTGGCAGAAAAGCCAATGAATACTATAGCTCGTTTCAAATCATGTGCCCAACTTAAAAACGCTATTACTCTCTAACCGTTTGTTAAAAACTTTTGAAATTTTCCAAATGTTATTAGAATGCAAAAGACCCTTTAAATGTATATTTAACAAATATCTTGCAGCTGCAGTTTTCTTAAAGCGGCGATATTTCTTTGATGTTTGTCAAAATTGTAAATTGTGAAGCCCTAAAGAATAGAAATTACCGTAGTTGCTGGTCTATGATTAATTTTCACTAGGTAAAGGCGTGGCCGTAATGGGGAAATAACTGGATAAAACAAAACACCAGGAGAATTATTGTTCGAGGACGGACGATAATATCAAGGTATACCTGTATGTCCAATTTTCATAGTTGTGTGGTCCTGAAAAGGACCGTTTGTTGAACTAATTTAAGGTAATATAGGGGCCAACATTGTGTGGGCTATATACTTTCATTCTGAATCAGACGAGTCTAAAAGATTAATAACTGTTTGGGGTTGAACATTCCACAAACCATCATTTTTCCAATATTCCTCTTCCTGTTTTAAGACGTGGTCTTCACAATTAGCCCAATAATCTTTGTCTATATTTAATAAAGCGAGATTAGCAAGAGTCTTTACATCGCATATTTTGAATGTTGTATTTTCATCTGCCACTTGTCCTTTTAATTTTGCCCAGATTAGTTCTATTGGATTTAAATGAGCATGGTAAGGTGGCAGCCTCAAACTTATATGACCGTGCTCTTGGATAATCTTATCTATTTGAAAAATCGTTGTCCTTTGTTTTTGCTTTACTAGAGATAGTAATTAAGGTTTTAAGTACATGTTATTAAATTGTATGTGCTCCTTTGTGAGCCATATCTTAATAGCATCTTTTGTACTGGATGACGTCGGGACTTTATCTTCAAGCGCAACAATGTTGTGGTACGCTGCATTGTCCATTATTAGGCAAGATGGTCGATCTAGTGATGGGAGAACATAATTTTCAATCCAATGTCTAAATATGTGACCATTCATCTCAGAGTGATAATCCCGATTGTCTATGGATTTTGAAAGAAAAATTAGCTCTGCATTCTGTATTAGTCCATGTTGTCGACTACCTGCATGAACAATTATCAAGCGCTGTCCTTTGCTGCTTGGTATTAATCTCTTAATCTTTCCATCTGATGACTGCCATTCCCTTTGGTTAGTGTGGTGAGCATTGATCCATGTTTCATCCAAGTACACAATATCATAACCTTGCTTGGTCACCTCTTTTACTTCACTTAAGTACTTGCTTCTCATGACTACTATATGTGGCTTCTCACAGATGATGTTTCGTCCATTGGAATACTTTCTGAATGTACAGCCTGCAGCTCTCACATTCCTTCATAATGTAGACTTTGATATTTCAATACTGTTCTTTTTCAGCGATACTTTTAATTTTCTTATTGTAACAGTTTCATTCATACCCAACATTTTGCGAATTTCACTTCTAATAAGTTCACTGTCGAAATTATCCAACATTTTTGCTCTTCCTTGTGATTTTGTATATTTTGAACATTGACGGTCACGTGCTTGAATCCAGAGATTAAATGACCGTTTAGATAAATCCAAAATGTGTCTTGTCCTATTCTCAGGGTTTTCTAAATAATGAAATAATCTTCCTCGTTTAGCGTCTTTGCAAAAATAGTCATACATTTGTATTGCGATGTTTTGTAAACTGCAGAATTTCATTTTAAGACTCATGATAAATGTTAGCGTTCCACGTCTCCACTTATGAATGAACGGAAATGGAACACACAATGCCTCGTGTTTTCTACAAGTGTCTAATTGTGTCAGAAAGCCCACGTGGAATGCGTGCGAAAACGCCAATTGTACCGTGTATGGATTTTTAATCGCTATTTTTAACTTAAAATACTGTAAACATTAAGTTTTGACTACATCAATGGGTCGTTATAAATCTATATAAATCAAATAAGCAACAATAATAACCAAATGTTTTTTTTAATGAAATTAATTCCCTGTTGGGTTCTAATCATAATAACTTTACATGCAAATTTTGAAAAAATTACAAAAAGAGATTAAAAAGATATCGATTTTAAAAGTTGGGCACATGATTTGAAACGAGCTATAGAGCAGATTTCGTCGCTGAACGACGGGTTGGAGAGAGGACAGGTTGATTGTCGCTGTCGATGAAGACGGTCAACCAATAGTTCGGGCGGACATCATTAATGCCCTCCGAGATGTGGGAAGGGCACAGGACTTCGTTAAGTATGAGTCCACGTCACTCCTTCCGATGAAAAAGGTGTGGAGTTCAGATGGGCACAGCCTGAAACGAGAAACTTAGTGGGCCTGAGGACTTTTCAACAAACACAGAACCTGAGTGGTCAGTCGCTGGACATAGCGGAACTTGCTGGGGAGGGGATCTGAGCACTTATGGACATGTTTGGAGTGCAATGATTATTACCAGCTAATAATTCAATAATTCAATACTAGGCGGAGAATGAACACATACACAATTGCACATTGGCGTGTGCTTATTACGTCACATGCGACAGTATCATGCTGCCTACGTATGTCCCCTTGGCGCAGCTCGTGTTGCTTTCGTTTGAGCACGTTTCGTTCCAAAGGAATGAATGGGATGATATAACAAATACGGCTTCGGTTCAGTGATCAGCATCATCCATTCAACTGTTTAAAACTTTTAAAAAAACAATAACAAACTTACTTTAATTGGCTCTATTAAAAATGTCCCTGCTGTCGTTGAGAAAAATAGCGAGGCCATCCATTCAAGTGATAAAGCTCCGCCCCATTGCAAACTGTAAAAAAATGTGAAGGCAGCTGATGTTATTATTGACACTATCACAAGCGTGTATCCAATGAAAATTGTCCACCACGGCAGTAGGCGTGTCTTCTTTTCATCGTCTTTGGGAACATCTTTACCATGTTGTTGTCTCTGAATACTAATGAAGCTGTTCCATGTATCGTAAATCTGAACTGTGTCGGAGTAAAGATCCGCATCTGCACTTGACGGGTACAAAGGACTGGCTAAGAATGGATAAAGTGGAGGTACCGTGTTTTTCTTTGTGTTTTTAATATTCTGATGTGGTCTCAAGGCACTGGAGAGATCATATAAATCGTCCATGTAGAAATGTCTGAATGATGCTGGAGATTCAGGCTGGGTATTGTTTTCTGACTGACATCGACTTGGTTCTTCACAAGAATTAATCTGTTTGTTACCACATGATGACTTCTTGGCTTTCAAATCAGAAAGCCCATTCAAATTGAGAGCAAACAGTCTTTCATATTCTGTATGTGGATCCGTGTTTGTAGATGGTCGTGAGCTGCAGTCAGTTGGCGGTACATCAGGAGACGATGAATCAACTGGTGGTTTATGACTGACTGGGACAACACGTTGACCGTGTAAGAATTTACCTTTTCTATTTCTGAAGATGTATGTCATGATGATCCCTGGTACAATTATGATGACGGATGAGACCACGCCCACATAGAATGTCCTGCAGAGAAAAATGCATTAGATTAAAAAGTGAAACCATCAAGCATGTGCAGTCACACTGTCAATTATTAGTAAAGCCAAGTCTTTTTTTTCAGCCGGAACGGTCCAGAGCGTCATCTCGTAAAAATCATGATTTTATGAGTCCTAAAATATACGCATGTTTTATAAGAAAATGAATACTAGAATTGCCCCCAGGTTACTATCTCATGTTATGGTCGTTGACATGGATAATGCACATCAAATCTCTAGAGGCTTGGTCTTTGACGATGTTTTATAGGATGAGATGATAGAATTATTATTTGTTGAAACAGAAAACATTGGGTCTAACAATTTCACTTATTTAAAGCCGCATAGGCAGAGTTGATAGTTGTTTTACTACTACCAAGAATAATCCATGTTCAGTTTCTAGTCTTGGTGAATTAGTTTTCGTAACCGATACAGCTTCCTGTTCATCCAATCACGTGAAATTTGGTACCATCATTTTTTTCCTTGAGAAAATATAGCATTGTGGCCACCAGCTATAAAATCTCTTATTTAATTGTACTTTGAATAGTGTAGTACTAACAATAGCTACCTATAGATGTAAGCCTGATAGATGAATGGGAAACCGCAAAATACCATTCCTTATTAGAGTGATGCTTTCTGCTAAATAGAAAGCCTTGGTGGCTAAGTGGTTAGTGTGCTCGCCTTGGTGGCTAAGTGGTTAGTGTGCTCGCCTTGGTGGCTGAGTGGTTAGTGTGCTCGCCTTGGTGGCTGAGTGGTTAGTGTGCTCGCCTTGGTGGCTGAGTGGTTAGTGTGCTCGCCTTGGTGGCTGAGTGGTTAGTGTGCTCGCCTTGGTGGCTGAGTGGTTAGTGTGCTCGCCTTGGTGGCTGAGTGGTTAGTGTGCTCGCCTTGGTGGCTGAGTGGTTAGTGTGCTCGCTTCCTGACCAGAAGGGTCCGAGTTCCATCCCCAGCAGTGGCGGATTTTTTTCGGACTGACAAGGCTCCGGGGTTCACCCAGCTTCTAAAAATGGGTACCAGAGATTATTCTGGGAAGTAAAGGCGGCCTGGCGTGATGCCGACCACATCACCCAAAAATGTGCCGTGGTCATAGAAAAATATGGTCACTA